>JADDOH010011479.1:0-62888 GCA_016648135.1 Agrypnia vestita | reverse complement strand
TGAAACTTCTATTATTAATAGAATTATTAAGATCGAATACTGGCTCATATTGTTCAAGTGTGAGAAAATAAGTGATACGCAACATCATCATATTGGTTATAAACTATTAAATATATTTTTGATCGAAAACTGCAGTCAACTTCTGCCTTCTTGCATACGAATGCACTTACAAGAATATTACTTTGTACGAAATTTGCCAGGTACCTAAAACTTTTGGAAAATTCTACACCATTCCATATCGGAATTAGTTTGACATAATACGGAATTTATAACACAAGACTTGCAAACTTTTCGAAAACAACGCCACGGCTGCTGCTTAAACTCTATACGTTTCGTGGTAGAGGGTGCTTATCAGTAGCTATGGGCTATATTATGTTGGCAGTGAAGAGTATAAAATAAAAGAGAAGAAATAACCCCCTTCTTGTGGCGAGGAGATTAGCTCATAGCGTAAGTATGTCCGCCCTCGCGTGTATTTAAGACTAATTTATTCTGCAGTCATAATATTGATTCCTGCATAATTATATCCCCTAGTATTTTTTACAATAAACACCGATTTTTTAAATTTAGATCTAAACCGAGTTACTTCAACTAGAAACGACTCGTTTACTAGAACATTACATTTTTACTCCCTTTCTTTTAACTCGTGGCGTCTGCTTGTCTACTTGTCGTCTTATCTGCTTATCGGACGAAAAAACTTTGGATCAATTTTTAACCCTTTTCCTATGATCCAATCGAGCTGAAACTTTGCAAGCAGACTCGTGGCGACGATCAAAAAGATCTATCAAATTTTCATTAAAAAAAATTAATAATTATAGTATAATTTCGGATTTTTAGAAATTTAAATGGTTTTTTCAAATTGGAATCATTACCAAAGTTTGATTACTAGCAACGGTGGCCCGATAACGTCGCGGAATATTTTCTAAATTTGAATTACTCTGTCAATATTCATAATAGGTACTTCACTACGAATTTCAAAAATCTAATCTAAATTGACTGACAAATGTTTTTAGAATTTAATCTTCAAAGCATGAAGTGTCTTATCAAAGCTCAAAACATCTGATATTTTAGAAATATATTAAATTACTGTAAGTTTAGTGCTATGTTATATGTTTTAATTCATCTTTAATTGTTGTTATATTTTACAAAGAAAGGGAGTATAATAAAAACTTGGTTTTTATGGGTTACTTTTTTAAAAGTTTAGTTTGACTTTTCATAATTGTTTAAAAAATTACAAGCTCATAGTAATTTTTGAAAAAATACTGTATTAAAAGTACTAGAACCAACCATAGAACAATACCGTGTGCGAAAAAATTTACGTCAGTTCATGTTTATATATATTAATAGTATAAGGCAGGGAAATAATTAACGACATTGTTGTATGGAACCTACTTTATTATCCACTAACTCACCCGCACGGCTTCGGACGCGAGATTTTTAGTAAGTTTTAGTCATATTTTATCAATTCGTGTATTAACCTTAACATAAAGATATATGTTGTCACGGACTTTCTGTAGAACTTTTGAGTTCCACAACTGATCTACAGAAAATATTTAAATATCTCCTACCGTTAAGGGGGGGGTTAGGTTAATTCGTACAAAAAAAGACATGTTTTTGTGAATTATTTGTAACGACACAGTTACAACCTCTTTATTAAAACCAATGGTAAATTAAAGTATGACATTTGAAAAATATTGTGTATTTTTTTAAGAAGAAATATTAAAAAATACAGCAATGGCAGCAATTATTCGGACGTGTCTCGGAAAAAAGTAGAATTGTGGTGTCCATCATGGTGCTAGATCATCTGAAATCAAAAAATCAAAGTTCATTCGTTAGATAACAGATTTTCCCAGGTAACGCTGGGAGGGTTTTTTGAAATTTCAATTTTTTGGAACACTTTGTTATTAAAAAATATAAATTAATAACAAATTTGAAAAAAAACTCTCCAGCGTTACCTCGTAAATTATGTACAGAAATAGTGTTCAAAATTTCAAAAGGATCGGTGCAGTAGTTTTGAAGTTATGATGGACACCGACTTTGAAAACGTGAGATGTGGGGAAAACGATTTAAAGTTTTGCATACTGTAAAATTCAAAATAAAACTCAACACTTATTTTATACTTACACATAATCGTCGATGCCATGTTCACACGGCAAAGTGCTTTCATCATCAGCATCTGTGTGTCCTTGTCTACGCAAAACTCTTCTAATACAATAACACGTCTGGTAGTCCTCAGGTGAGCGCGTCTCTTAGCTGCCCGAGCAGGTATAGAAAATCAGTCTCAGTATCGCTCAAATGTTCATAATTTCGTCAATTTTGCTCCGATTGACTTGAAATTTTGACACAATATTCTTACGATGTTTAACATGTTAAACATTCATTTAAAAAATTAAAAATAAAATGCAAAAAAAAAAGTTAAAAACCTTACTCCACCCTTAAGGCAGACTTCGTAAACAACGCATCATTTGACCATTTTTCCGTCAACTTTAGTTGTAAAATAGGTCACCACGAAAATAACTTTTATTTTAACGGGATAATATATAACTTGTGTCCACTGTGAAGGCCCATTCTAAATATTGGTGAAAGAATTTTTGAAATCGGATGAGTAGTTTCGGAGATTATCACCTACATCCAAACTTAAAAACATCTTTATATGTTTATTATTATGGTTTAGGTATACATAGATTGAATAGGAATTACAAGTTACATAGAGTATATACATGAAATGCTACAGTGAAGTACAAATTAATACACACCAGTTCAATAAATAAAATCCCCAGAGGGACGAACTTTATGCCGGATATGGTTAGTTAAAATGCTATCGATAATGCATTTGTAGTTTATATCAACTCCAGAACTACATTTTACACCGCCGGAATAAATAAATGTAAAATTTTATAAATATTTTTATATGTATGCAATGAGAACACATTTACTGTATTTTGTCCATAGAGGGATACTTATTAATTGTAACGTATCTGAATGACGTCTGTCTGATAAACGAGAGTGACAAACGGGCATGGAAGAAAGAGAGAGACCAAGTTATAAAGCGCGAGTAGCCATTTTGCGGGCTCCCCTTTTTACCCCTCTTGCCGCGTTGTTGGTATAACGAATTTTTGTTGCAGGAACATATTGTAAACCTAATAAATATCAAAATGAAGCCAACGTGTCGTTGGACCGTCGCAGCATCAAGGTTCCTCTCCTGACACAAGAGAGAGAACATTACATTTATTAATTTTATTTTATTTTTATAAATAAATTTATTAAGATAAATTATAGAAGAAGAATAAATAAATTTATTAAGATAAATTATAGAAGACTCACAGAGATGAAGCCATTTATACGGGAAATATTTGAGTAGTCTGTTGGGATTGTGGTTAGGACTCTCGCCTCGTGATCCAAGTTAGTTTTTTTCATAGCACAAGCGTTTAACTTAGTTTGAAAATAGTAAAAATATTGACACGTACTCACGTACTTCGTGTTCGCATATCTATTTAAAAAATAGTGTATGGAAGTCTTTGTAGGGTGGCCGCAAAGCGCTCAAGTGATCACTTTACGCAATGCAACGTTCACCGATTCCACCGTGAGAACATCCACAAATTATCAATTTTTTAAAGTTGTATGTTCTATTATTTGTATTCTTACAAATATTTGATAGAACTATGCTAGAGACACCTATGATTCATCCCATGATATTGTACATATAAATTTCGTCGCTGGTAATAATATCTCTAAATTTTTAATTTGGAGTATCATGCAATATTATTCCTATTTATTTTTAGGTGTTATTTAACATATTCAATAATACGCCTGAAAAATATATTTTTTAAATTTTTTAATTCCTTTTATAAACCAGTATATATTTTTGACAGCGTATAATTAATTGAAAAAATGGCTTTCTGATGGTGCTTTTGCTCGATTAATAAAGTTAACTATCAGAAACTATATATAAGTAACGTTGTTAAAGTAACTAATTATAGTCAGTCCGGTCTGTAACGAAATGGAATCTGTTGAACGTGAATAATTACCTAATATAAACCAAACTAATTATTTCCATTAGTTTTACTAACAAAATGTTACCATGTACCTAATATTATTTACCAATATTTATTGAAAAAGGTACGAAGTAAGTTAAATACATTAATCTTATTTTTAGAAATTCACTTTAAACATCGTGAATAATTCCGGTAAAATTATTTACGTAGCAAAAACAAATTTCATTTTACAATACAAATTAATTTTTCTGAATAAACGAAAATTTAAATGAAATTACGCCCAAAAATATAAGCTACAAGCTTATGCCCTACTACTTGCTGTGCCCACGCGGCTTCTCGTGGGCACAGCTAGTAGTAGTAGTAGTAGGTTTTTAGTACACTGTTTGGATCGTCATAGAACTTTCGCGAACCTTCTAGAACATTCTCCTTCCAGAAATTTCAAGAAATTTATCGAATGTACAAGTTTTATATACCTAGGTATCAATGTAATTCCTGGTGAGATGAAAGATTCTCAAGCCTTAATATAAAGCGGTCTAATATATGTCTATGAGAGGAGGAGAGTGATAGGAGAGTGAATGAGAGAGAATTCTGGGAAGGTGTAGAAAATAGATATTTCTGGAAGGAGTTTTTGGGAGACTCGTAAAATATGAAATTTTTACCTTAAGAATTTTCATATTCTCAATTTTTCGTATTTAATTTCATTAATAAGGTTATATTATCATTGTTGCGTTTGTGGTTTAAAGCCTTTAACCTTCGGTGGACATAATTCTTTGATGTGTAACATGTTTACGCTCGGTTTATGGAAGTAATTTCGTAAATGCGATGCCGGAAACGCGTAACAGGATGTACATAGGAAAGAAAAAATTTTCCAATCTAGAATTTATTAATTTTACTCCGCATATTTAACTTTGACACTAGTCGTCGGAAAAAATATTGAATTTAGATTTCTGGTATCTCTAGATAACTGACGAAAATAATTTACAGCATATATTTTATTGATTACGATAAATTAAATTTGATTGTAAAAGAATTTTATCCTAAATGAAGCAATTTAATAACACATGTTAAGAAAAAAAAAATTAAATCAGCTGTTCATTTGCCACATACTTTTCAAATATAAGGCTGTTTTAAGCGATATATATATATATATATATATATATATATATATATACATCGCTTAAAACAGCCTTATATATATATTCACATCTCTGTTTAATTGTACCTACCTATATTTTTGAACTGGAACCACTTTTGTTTTTTTCGCACGATTTTAAGATTTTCTCTGCGAATGTGAATAAATAAATTATTTTGAACTTTTTGAAGTGTGTAACATCTATATACTAGGTTCATGGAAAGTTGCAAACTTCTTTACCGACTCATCCAAACTGCTTGTTCGAGCCGCAGACTTCTTTCTGAGAGAGAAACGAACAAAATGTTACTGAGAAAAGATATAACACATTATTTGTAACTACTGTAAGACTCGCTCAATTTCTTTTTCGTCTATAATTCCTAACAAAAGTATTTCGAAAACATATCTTGAATATAATTTTTAAATAAAATAGCTATTGTAATTGATTTCATGTACCAAATTAATTTGATACTCCAATTTTTAAGAAAACCGTTCATCAAATTATTCATTCAACCGAAATGATCACTGTGCGATCTCCTTAATTTGATCAAACAGAGGGTCCCTGTCCTTCACCTTTTACTAAAAGGCGGAAAGTGTCCTTGGTTTAGTTAAGATAGAAAATCATTTTAAATTGTAGGTCCAGTGGCGCATCGATATATTTATTTATTTATTTGTTTATTTATTTAACGCCCTTATGGGCTTTTACAAATATACAGAATATAAATTTAAAAAATAACATAAGACAGATAAATTAATAATACAGATAAAAGGTACAAATAATAATAGTTAAAAGGTAAAATAATAATACAGAAAAATTTATTATCCATTTCCATTTCATTGAAATGTAAAGAATTGTATCAGCTTTGTCCTATACACAGTTATATTATCAGCAAAAATGTCAGCCGCCTCTGCATGTTCATTCCCAGAGTTTGCTAATGCATTAGTTCTGACATTTCCACTATAATAGAATAATGCACTGTGTCTTGATGACCTCGTCATGTCATGACATCTGGGACAAAAGAAAAAGAATTTTATAATTTATGAGTTTTATGCGTTTTATACGTTTTTTTTTTAAATAGAACGCTATTTTATTACTAATAATATGATCTGAATCGGTAATTTTGTTGTCTATGATATAAAATTTACATTAGAAATGTTGCTGTTTTTAGCGTTTTACAATCCCTGTGTAGTAGTAGTAATCGGTAACAAATTAATGTAATTGGAAGAAATGTAACAGTAATAAATCCGTATCATGAATAAGTTGACTGTACTTAAATAAGCGTATAAGCCCACTTTAATATATTTTTTAATTTTTAATTTATTAATATCCTAGAGAGATTTTACAATGTGATATCAAGTACAAAAACTTTTACATACCTAACATAAAATACGTTTTATAATAATAAACTAACGAAATAATAAAAATAAAACATATTAAAAAAAATGTACAATCATTAAAACATTTTAAAATAAATAAATATATCTAAAAAATGATCAGTACAAAAGTAAACGGTAATAATTAAAACCTGAAACAAAATAAAATAAAATAAAGAATAGTAATTAAAAAGGAAAGTCAAAACGCTACTACATAATTCAAGGAGAACAAAAATAAACAAAAATTTAGTCCATTAAACTGTACTCAATTCTAGTGGCACAAGTCTAAGTTTTTAGTTCGGGTATGCTCCTACAACGAAAAATGTCAAAGAATTTCGAGAATTTATTTCCAATGCGATGCATGCATATCCCTGTGGGTACAAAGAACAAATCGTGATGTCGCGTTTGTTTTGATATATTATACGATACCATCTGAACCATGAACCGTCATCTTAGGAGAAGAGCAGATGTGCGATGACGGACGGAATCGCCACCACCGCACGCGGGTTGGGAATAGGAACTAAATTCAATTCAATTCAATTTTTATTTATTCCATAATATGTATATTACAAACTTTATATTCAAGGCATACATATTATGAGGTTATATCTAAAAATATACATATACGTTCACACATACATGTATACATATACACACATACATACATACATATATATACTAATATCAATATATATATTAAGATACTATATATATATATCTATATATATATATATATATACACATGCATACACACATATATACATATATTAAAATAATCATATTTATTCTTAAACAATTAAAAATGACCTGTACAATCTGGTCAAAGGTGTAAGAGAATCCTACATCGGAAAACCCCCTCAGACACATGGAATATATCAATATCCAAAGCGATTTTGTTCAGCATAGCTGTGGCTCTTCCAACAGGCATAACCATCGGCAGGTTGGTCTTGTATATTGGAATGTGAAACAATGTATACTGACGATGTCTAATGTAATTATTAGGAACATACAAACCAATGCTCTACATAATTTCAGGATTATCGATCATACCGCGCAAAAATCGATAAAAATGTGTAATCAAATACATATTACATCTAGTCTCTAGACTATTGTAGCCAAGCATACCCTGGAGAAACTCGGTTGGGTAAAGCCAAGGATAATGCCCGTACTCTCTCATGTAGAGATATCATATTTTCCTTCTCAATCTCCGCCGATAATGATTGATCCCTTGACACGCGAAATACACCAGGCCAAAGCCTAATATAAAAAAAGTGAATACTGGTGTATTACTTTTTTATATGATTCTCATTGACGTCGATGATGATTACGCCCTCGAATAATAATTTTAATAATGTTTTTTGAGTTTGTTTATATATTAAAGTATAAATAAAAAATAACTGTGGATTCGTCAACCTAATTCATGAACTATCTTGTCAATGTATGCTCTGATATATGGAAGTGAAGTCTGGAATTTGCAAAAAAGTAATGAAAGTTGACTGAATGTGGTGGAAATGCAGTCACTGAGATACTTGTGTGAAAAATCATTAATAGATAGACCAAGAAATGAACAAATTAGTGAATGAAAAAAAAAGAAATGAAAAAAAGTGAATGTAATGCTGGCTAGGTGGATTGAATAAAGAAAGGAGTGCTGAAGTGGTTTGGTCATGTAGAACGTATGAGTGAGGAAAGGTTGTTTAAGAAAATATATATGGGGCGAGTGTTGAAGGCAATAGGAAAAGAGGGCATCCGCGAAAGACCTGGCACGATCATATACTACAAGTATTGGAGAATAGTCATGTTAAAAGTCATGCTAAAAGCCTCAACAACCGTAGAACATGAATGAGAAGTATGTCAAGACAGAAGAATATGGCGATCTATCTTCTCTGCCCACCCTTGCCGAGAAATGGCGTGATGATTAGTTAGTAAAAGATATATAACATATATATATAATATATATATATATATATGGAGTGAATTAAAAAAATAAATTTTTCATTTCGTGAAGTGTGCATACATTTTTGGCAACCTCTGTATACATGAACTGGATAATGTACCTAATGGATTGATCATTATGCATAAATGGATTGGGATTGCGGGAGCACCACATCTTCCTTACGCGCCACTGGGTCGCCATAGACAAACAGCAATTGTCGCTAATGGCGGGACACTACCGAATCAAAATGGCGTCTTCGAATCGTAAAATTATGCCCATAAATAACTTTTTTGTAATAAAAACTATTATAAAGATTAGCCTAATCATGTGATGCAGGGATCGTTAAACTAATTATAATATAACAATTATTTTTTTGAACAAATAACACTCACTGCCCATACATTTTTCAAATATTTTTGTAGTCTAAACAGGAAACAAAACATTATTTATCATTTCTATTTTATTATTTGTATTCAGGCCGAATTAAGAGCACCGATAACTATCGTCAAACAAATGCCAAGATAAAGTACAAGGATACTTGTACTTTATGAAATATTACGTCGACTATATCACAGCCATGGCGAAAGCTGTCAAACGCCGTATACATTTATTTTTGGCTGATATCTGACTGATGCGTAAAAAAATATAATATTTGTGTTTGAGAAGTTATGACAAAATGTAGAAAGAAAATAAAATGTTACGTTTAAAAAAAATAAGATATTGAAGATATGAAATCACTGCATACGTAGAAAGCGTGAGTTCCAAGGTTAATGAAGAGTTTTTACGTGACACGTAACAGTCCTCAGCGAGTAAGCGAAATTGGTTTACGGTGAGCATGTATTATACTTCGAACGACTGTTGATTATGAGTCAAAAATATTCAAGCAATATCTTAGTATCTATCGGACATTTCCAGGTTTTATATTTTTTTTAAATTTCTAACTCTTAAACATTGGATTATCATTGAACTTATATCAAATATTGGATAAAAAGTGCAAACTTTGAAATCTATATCTATAACTATTGATATTACTAAGTAAACATTTTCGACTCACAAATAAGGCAGGAATCTACTTTTAAAATATTGTGGACTAGCTCTGTTACAAACTGTATATAGTATAATCGGGATTAACTTCGGTATGATCATGTCATTCTGTTATGATCTGTCTTATTTTATATGGAGCCGATAGTATAATGAGAGGGAAAATCTTATAGTCATATTAGATAGATGATGTATTATATAATAAAAATTCTTATTATATATGTATTTCGATTACTGGAAAATTGTAGTATTTCATCAGCAATGTTCGTTAAAAATTAAATAAGTACTAAATGATTCTATACGTACGCCAAATTTATAAAAAAATTCAAAATTGTTTTAAATTTATTGAGAAGTTCGACAATTTGTCTCGTAAATAAATTTACTTACTCTGAATCAAGTACAATTCGAATCTTTCAATGCATAAAACGTTAAAAAGAAGGTGAAACTAATGTATTTTTTATGCTGAAGGTTTTGTTTGTTTATCAGTTAATTTGCATTTAAATAGCTTCTTTTTTATAAAAGGGACAAAAAAGTCGAAATGGTGCATTTTTATGGTTGTGAAGTTTATCTGTATTTTACGATGACTATCGCCAGCTTTGCTTTATGCAAATTAATATAAGAAATTAGTTCTCTTAATTGAGTAAACCATTATTATGTACCTAGTTGTAAAATGAAAAAAATAGACTAATAGATAATACCCAACTAAATATTGGTACTTAGAAAGTATTACATATTGTCTATATTAATATTATTGATAAAGCAATAAACATTTTTAAAAGCTGTGAAATCATCAAAATAATACAATTATTGATCAATTAAATAAAATTATTGCATTATTTATTTGAATATAAAAAGGGTTTAATATTCTTCTATTGAGACTCTTTGGTACGGAAAATTTCCCATAAATCAACACTAAATAAAAAACTTGAAAACTGGGTAATCTATGTGATCGTAATTTAGTTTAAATTCAAAAATTACATCGTTTTTAATCAATATTATAGTAAACAGCATAAGAGACACAAGACGCTTTCAGAAAAAAAATGTACTCCTTTTTTTATTACAAATCTCCACACAAACAAATGTTCCAGTTTTCAAATAATTTAAAAATAATAAACTAGATATCTACCCATATTCTATCATTTCCAAACTATCCAAAACTGTTTAAATGTGCCGATTTTCCTCATTTTATAACATGATACATTATCTTATATCTATAGGTAAGGTAAGGCATCATATTTCAGCTACTAGGCATGTTTATAAATATGATTTTGGCTGTAAAAATACTTTTATGTTTTTGTGAAAAACAAATCATATCCCATAAATGGTAAATATAAATATAATTATCCTTATGGTCATAAAAACAAAAAAATCTTATCCGTATTTTTTCACTCAAATCAAGATACCCGGTATATGCATCCATCTCTTCAATAATTATTTTCTAAGAAAAAATTCGCTCTTTCAACAGAAAACTACAGCAGTTCATACAACGTGCACAACTAAAAAAAATGAGATGTTTTTCTTATATCAAAAGTATATATTAAAATGTTTATATAAAAAAAATAGTACCTTAGAATTACTCTGTTTCAAGAATATTTTCTTTTTAAATCAAACAAGTAAGTGGTTTGTCAGAATTAATTTACATTATAATCAAAATGTAACCCTTTTTAAGAAGCCGATTCGAAATTCACCGCCTCAGTCTATTCTGAGAGGCACTTATAAATTTATACTTTTATAACTTTACAAAAATGCATCTATTTTTTTTTATTATAGGGTATACATTTTGGTTATTTAAAACAAACAAGAATACCAAAAGGTGTTCACCATTTCCAATTACGTAAATCTTAATTATAAAGCGAAATGTTTGTTTACTATTCAGCCTACTTCGTCTGGAATTTTGAGTTCCATAAAAAATAAGACAATGCTTGTTCTGTATTTCAAACGAGAAAGAAATATTTCAAAATAATTGTGTTTTTAAAGAACATAATATCGAGAAAATTTTTTTGAATGAGTTGACACCTAAATAATTTATCATGACTGGATTTATTTAAAATTGAGTTAGTTTAAATATAATTGATTTGAATGCTGTATTCGTTTTTACTCGCTTTATATAAACTCGTGGCGTTTGCTTGTCTTCTTGTCTGACGAAAAAACTTTGGATCCATTTTAAACCCCTTTCCCGTGATCCAATCGAGCTGAAACTTTGCAAGCAGACTCGTGGCGACGATCAAGAAGTTCTGTCAAATTTTCGTTAAAAAATTAACAAATTTTTGGATTTTTCAAATTTTTAATGCATACAACTTATTGCGTTGTACGAAAATATTTCAACGCATCTGGTAGATGCGAAACCTGATTGTTATTTTTATAATTTTTAATTTTTGGAAATTTTTTATTACTCCCTTTCGTAGCGTCGCCCGACCGAAGCCCAACGCGTAGGTTAAGCGAAAAAAATATTTTAACTAGTAGATGAGAAAGGGGGTATAATAAAAACTTGGTTTTTATGGGTTACTTTTTTTAAAATATTTTTGTATATTAAATAAATATGAGTTATGGTACAAATAGCCAAAAATAATTATTTAACAATTTCTGCAAATGACAGGATTATTAGAACTGAATAATTATCGTCTACCGTCATATATTAAAAATCTAATTCGGTAAGATTTAAAGAAACAAGACTCTTAAAATTTAACAGTTTCGGTTGAGACTTTTTTCTCCTCTATTTGCGATACAAAAACGTGAAATCCTTCAAGATTCCTCCTCGTTATACACAATTCTCGGCCATAAGCCATAATAAAAGAAAAAAAGGAGAAGAAAGAAAAGAAAAAAGAAAACTTTTATAAAAGAAGTTACGTACGTTACAGACAGAGACAGCCAACGAAATTATAATTATTATTAGGATAGGATGAGTAGGTACCGTTGTGTTATTTGATCATTGTTGACATTCGTCGGATCGTCGCAGGTCGAGACACGTTTAGTTCGTGCGCTCGTGAAGATCCGGAGTGATTCCTCGCGGATTCTCCACCCCTGACCCAGACTGCCGGCGGCACGCGAGCCCGTCGTTAGGGCGGCGGCCCTCTCGGGGAACCATTACCAGCTGGCCCCGACAAGTCCCGAACAATGTCACGAAGACGACAAAATTGTGACAGTTTTAATATTGACAGCATTTTTCCGTGATCGAACATTATTTGTTTCTCCATTTAATAATTATTTATTCATAGCTGTACTGTTTCTACAAGTTCGTAACATACTAAATATATATTTTACTAGCACTTTGGTATTCATGCAGATTAAATTTATATTTAAGCGACTACTGAACGGTATAAAAATATTCGATTGTACATTTTTTTTAAATATTTGAGTTTACAAAATATTTTACATATATCATATACATTATTATTTTTTTTTAGATTTTTTAAAAAAAAATTACAGTCCCGTGAAAGTATGAACTTGTGTATGGAAGAATGTCACATGTGTGATAGATAACTGTACTTTTAATAACATATAACACATATACATGAAAATAAATATACACATAAATATTTAAAGATAGCTGTGTTCAGTTAATATTACAATATTTAAAAAATAAATCTGTTAAGGTTAGTGTTAGTATCACAAATCTCATCACTCAATTACCCGCGTCAAATTCTGGTCGTTAGGACCAGTCGTCTGCCGACGTTTCAAACAGATCTCACTGATCATCTTCAGGGCGCCTTGTCGATGAGCTACTTCTCCGAAAAGCGTACAACCGTTCGGGTCCGGAGCTCGCCGTTAAATAAGAGTTTGTAAAATTCTGCGTCAGGTGTTTGTGGAGGAGTGGGTTTCTCCAGCGACGCCAGTAATGCGTTTTGCTCGTCTTCTAGTGATTCATGTATTTACTTTATTATGTGTGTGTGTGTAATAGTAAAGATTTTCACGGGTGTTAGAAATGTTAGTATTTATTTCTTTAGGGGTAACCCGCGTCAGAATCTGATCCTCAGAAGGATCATTCGAAACCGACGTTTCGCTTGAATCACAACAGGAATCTTCAGGGTGCCTTGTTTATATCGTTTTGTCACGAGGGGCAGTGCGAGCACGTCCTTTCGTATCGGAAGCTCATTACCAAGTGAGGTCTGGCAAGTCAAAATCTAAATTTGGGTATTTCGGTCGTTATAAAGGCTAATAATGATCGAAATACCCAATGATCACCTGCTAACTATAAAATAGTTATCAGAAGGTTTCTTCTATTACTAATGAATATACTTTATAACCATTTAATAACAGTGTTGGCTTACATTAAAAATATATAAAATTATTGCTCACGGTGCTCACGGCTAATTGCTTTATTGAAATAAAATATTTTATTGCAGTGCGAAAATATTGGACGGCAAATAATTGAAGGTTTTCCGATCAATCTGGACATTTTTGGAATACTCTGGTAACCGGTAAAATATTGGAGTATTAGCAGACAGATCGAGAGATCGTGATCCTTATAAATTACGTCGCGGACGTAGATTTGATTTCAGTCGAATTTCATAGCTGGAGAGAACCATAAAACTGTGAAACCGTGCGATAGACCAACGACGTGAAAATGTGGACCAAAGATAAGTGGAGCATTGTAGTGAGACGAATTAGTGCGAATTACGGAATAATGTATCAGATAAATTTTGTGTCCAGTTGAATAAAAGCTTTGAATTGCTTATTTTTTTTTCATTTCATTCCCCACCACGAGATTGTTTGTCTACAGTTGAATAAAAGTTTAGAAATGATTTTTTTTTATTTCATTACCCACCACGAGATTGTTTGTGTCCAGTTGAATAAAAGTTGAAAATTTCTTTTTTTTTTCATTTCATTCCCCACCACGAGATTGTTTGTCTACAGTTGAATAAAAGTTTAGAAATGATTTTTTTTATTTCATTCCCCACCACGAGATTGCTTGTGTACAGTTAAATAAAAGTTAAGAAACGCATATTCTTTTTCATTTCATTCCCCACCAAGAAATTGCTTGTGCACAGTTGAATAGAAGCTTAGAAATGCTTATAATCTTTTTTTATTTCGTTTCCCACCACGAGATTGTTTATGTACAGTTGAATAAAAGTAAAGAAATGATTTTTTTTTTTTCATTTCGTTTCCCACCGCGAGTTTGTTTATGTACAGTTGAATAAAAGTTTGGAATTGCTTCTTATCTCTTTTCATTTCGTTCCCTATCACGAGTTTGTTTGTGTCCAGTTGAATAAGAGTTAGGAATTGCTTATTATTTTTTTTTCATTTCGTCCCCCACTGTGACGCATCCGTGGAAATATTGTAAAAAAAGGTGAAAATTGTATTACTGTTCTGAGTAATAAAATTTTCCTGGTCTGGTTTTAAAGAATAAGTGCGCAGAATTTGGTACAGATCGGTCCAACGGTGTAACAGACAGACATCGCGGTTTTTCCACATCTTCGGTTTGTCAGCCGTACTCCTTTCCAATAATATTTTTGATGTGTATAGCGTTTAAATTGTAGTTAGACATAAAAATCAATTTCAAAAACTAACAAGTCAGTCTGCTTCATTCAAAGTTTATGAATTTTGTGAAATCAAACTGATCTTTTCTGATTAAAATTTAGTTTTTTTTATCGAATAATCCAACAAAACAATTTTGCGAATGAAACGAAAAATATACTTTTTACAAATGTGAAATTATTATTTCATTTTGAATTTGCAACATTTGCCTTCCTTTCACACATAAAATTATACTTAAGTAACAAATTATTCAAATTTACATCCAGTAACAAAAATAGAGCTTGTAAAATTTCATAAAATTATCAGCTTTCATTTAGGTAGGTTTTTGTTTTCATAGTTTATTTGTAACTTACAAAAATAAATTGGTTTAAATTACCTGTGATTTTTAAATGAGGCGTAAACAAAAGCATAAGTAGCGAAAATATTTTTATATAAATTTGTGTACTTACTTCTATAGCTAAAAAATACCTGAGCTAATTGCGGTTAAAAATTTTTTCAGTACTTCACTAAAAATGTTGTGTTCTTTTTGGAACTTATTAATTTCTAAAATGAAAATAGATTCGTAGCTTAGTAAAAAAAAGAAATCATTAAAATTATTCATGATGATTAAATTAAGTATACACAAGTCTGAAACTTTAAAGAAACTAGTGCAAAAAAATCCATTTTGTAATTGAAAATCCGCCTCTTAGTTGGATTCATCTGTTCGCATTCCTTTTCTACTTCTTTTACCTACAATATTCAGGGGAGGATTTTCCTTTCAGTGAAACTCTCAAAGGGTTACCGGCTTTTCCGGTTTCTGCCCCGGTTAAACCAGTTTCATTTTACAGTTTCACTTAGTAGAGAAAATATCGTAGAAGCTATTTGATTACTTCATCAAAAATAATTATTGTAGTTTACTTTGTAATTCAATATAACGGAATATAAGAGCATATAAAATTCAATTTAGACGGAAGAGGAAAAACATATTGGCCAATATTTTATTTTTTAAAGTGGAGTTTTTTTTAAACATAGAGGTAACATTACTAGTTACGATAGCTATGTATACTAACTTGTTAATGAGAAAAAAATCAATAAATGTCTCTAGCAAAGCCCAAAGTAATATATGAAAAGTTCTTGATTCGAACATATATTATGTAGAACTTTCGAAATTTGATAATGTGTGGATGTTTTAACGATGAAATTGGTGAACATTGCATTGTGTAGTGAAGCCAGCTCATACAGGTCGTAAGCCCTGAGCCATCGTATAAGAGACTTCCATCCACTTTTCTCATATATAAATTATCTTCGTCTCTATGAGACTTCTATAATTTATCCTTAATTAATTAATCATCCCTCTCCGGACAATATCCAGTAACTGTGTTCTTTGAACTTTATTATATATAAAAATAAAATTAAAAAACTACTCGAATATTATAATCTTATATTCTCAGAACTCGAGTAGTAAATTGTAAAATTCACGCAGAGTTAGGTTAAGTTTTTACACAATTTAACGAACATTATGAATATTCTTGGCGAAATCAATTAATAATAAAAATAAAATATTTTTCGGCAATAGTCGATTGCTTTCTGCTAGTTTGCGTGTGATTTTGTGATGATCGATGACTTAAATTAATGGACTCTAGTCTCATGACTAATAAAATAATTAATTAACAACAAACTATCATTGTATTACAAAATTATTTTGAGTCATTTTGTCACTACTATAGTTTTATCCTCCAGGAATCGCTTCCTTTCGCTTTCAGTAGTGACACGAAGTGTGAACCCCGGGCCACCAAACCCGAAACTGCCGATTAACGAATGTTGCCACGGCCGCCTCTCCAGACCGCCAAAAAGAAGCTTTAAATGTATACTAGGGCTTAGCAAAGACGCGAACCAATGATCCGCCATTTTTGATGGGTTACAGTTTTTAGTAATAATGTAATACCGCACAGTCCTGCCCTGGTTACACACACCATTATAAATTATTCCTTTGGTCGTGACAGGCTTCACGTGGTTTTCTCTGGTACCCTGCGCTTACTGTCATTCTTTTACCAGTCAGTTTTATAAAATATATATATATTTTTAATATAAGTTAGTTTCAAAAACTGATCCCTAACATCCGTTTTAAAATTAGCATGAACTCAAAATTCTTATCAAATAAAATGAACTGATTTTTAAAAAAATACTCTGAATAAGGCTTAATGTAAATTAAAATTAATAAGTGCATCCATAAGTCATTGGTATTAATCATTAATCAAAAGTTATCATTCTCTACGTAACAATGTTAATCACTATCTTTACCACATGGCTTAAATTAGGTATTACATAATTATGAAGCATAAGAAGCAAAAAAATTATAATTTTATATTTAATAATGTTCATTACCAATGTTATCAAGACATTATCACTAACTGGTGGCCGAGATATATAATAAAAGTACGTCATTTTTGACGGGTAAGTAATTAGTACTTAAATTATTTAGTAATATAATTAACGCAATCTGTCTCCATTATTTTAAGCACAAAATGACGAGAGCTTATTCTGTGTCTTCAACTCAGTGAGTAAATCATCGCAATTTCGTGGTATTTACTAAAAATAATTTAGTATCATACCATTTATAAATACAGAATGCATTTGCGCGAAAAAACAAAAGTATATGCTATACATATAAAAATTTATATAATTGTAATTTGTATTATGTAAACGAAACAATTAATGAAATATTTTACAAACATTTTCAATCCATTGTATGTTTGAATATTAATTTTATATTTCAATGGACTAAAAATAAATTGCTTTTTTATTCAGGAGTGAAAATTGTTTGATCAAAAGTGTGCCAAACAAACAAGTTATTTTAGTACAAAATAATGAAGAAATTCGAAAAAAAAATCGTATAGAATACCAGTGTAATCTGCGATAAAGAGGCTTATTTGAAAAATCCGAGTGTTTATTTTAATTAAAATAGATTAATCTACTCGGATATAATTATTTTTTTAATTAAAAATTGCGTTCGGCAAGGCGAAAAAGACGGTTAAGGGTTTTTATTGCTTCGGGTATGGGGAAATTAAATATAGAGGGGGTCGATCAGCGCAAAAAAATGTGGGCAGCTTGTCAGCATCCATCAATAAGATCGAATGCGCTGTGGTGCATGTCCACAAATGAGACTTGGAACTTGTCGTTTTAGGGATTCAATGGTAAAGAGCGGTGCGTATGAGTAAAAAAAAATATACATAGTGATTCGTAGCTTGTTCTGCGCTCAAATCCATTGTTTCCGTTAATGAATAAGAAAAGTCCGAATCCAAATAAAATAATGAAAGGCTTATTCAATAACTCCTTATCGCTACCTGATAATAGTTGCACACATTGATGGCCGACTGGACAAAAATTGATTTCATCACTATTATCGTGGGCGAATATTGAAAATATTGATTTTGGAAATGGCGTTAGAACAAATAATACGTGCAAAACTATATAATTATTTCTTTTTGTGTTATTTTAAAATCGTAATGTAAATTTTGATTTACATAACGATTATGAAATAGCACAATAATAATAATCTAGTTGTTTTTTTACATTTTCATGTTAAAATAATTTAACCCATAAAAACAAGGTTTTCAGTATAAATTCTTTATACCTACGCAAGAAAAAGACCTGTATGCAGAATTTTTCATTTGATGTCATTCAAACTTCCTCTTGTATAGGATGGATACTTCTAGGAACAAATAATTTTCACCTATACTGCTTTATCATAATGACGTTACCCAAGTGTGATTATTCAGGAACCTAGCCTTTCGAGCGCCATTCTTAGCATCTAGGAGAAAAAAGTTAATATCGTTTGAAAATAATTCCTGATTTGGTGTAAAATAATTCCGTTTTTGCTTGTAACTTTGCGGAAGAAATATAGAAAAATAGTTAAAACTCTACAAATCGTGATTTTTAATTAGAAAATAAAATAACCTCTCGCGGAGCAGAGCGGCTGAAATTGTTAAAACCAAATGAAAGCGAATTTAATTCTGAAGTGCATCACTTCGGAACGTTTATTTTAGTACACTCAATAGCGGCACTTGTTTCCTATCGATTGTGATATTTACATGTAAAATTAGCCAACGCGTTGAAGAGCAGCATACAAAAATGTAAAAAACGGCAAAAAACCTCTAAAACGAACGCCATTCCGTGGACACGCAATTAGGAACAAAAATTTTCTGTAGACCGGACGCGCACTATTGCGCGCTATGTGTAGAAAGTTGTCGCACCCCGTTATGATTTTTTTAAACCGAATTATTAAAAATACAGGAAATTTCGATTTGGATGGATGTCAAAAAAACTGGAGGAGGTAAAAAAAATCGAAAAATGGGCAAAAGATGGCTCTTCTAATTATTACTCGAAAGTAGTACTCGATTTTTGAAATTCATTTGCTAACATTCGCAGAAACAAGGGGTTTTATTTTTCTCACGCCGCGAGAAAGAGACGTATGCAAAATTCCAACATACAATAGAAAGACGGTCGGATATTGCACAATTTACCAAGAGTCTTAAAATGAAAAAAAAATTTTGTTTTTGAGAAGGGCCCAGCGGGTGGGGGGTAAGGCGGGAGGTCCCGAAAACTAAAACATAAATTACGTCCCAAAGAGGGTTTCGGGAAAATTTTTCATTTTCAATCTCGTAAAGTTATTAACGTTGCCAAGTGCTTTTTCGGATTAAAATGAATAAATCTGAAATTCGACACAATTCTAAGGAGGAGAGACATCCCGCGACGAATGTATTTCTCAAAGACGTCGGCGGGCTGGGTTCGTTTGGGGAACTTGAAATTTTTGAAATCGAGCGACAAAATCAGTCGACGAGTTTTATTCACCTAAAACGAAAACAACCACAATAACCGTGCATACCGAAAAAGTATTGTCAAAATGCGTTGTAATTGACGTCGAGTCGACATGCAAAATTTCAGTTCTATTGGATGACGGGAAGGGTGATAATTTTCACTTCCAAGTGTTTACACACACACGTCCGTACGGCGGCCAAACTAATATATAAATAATTTTATTTTATTTATTGTATTTATTTATTTGTTTATTTCTATTTAATTTTAAGTATTAGATTTTGTTTGGACTGTGCCTGTCTGTCTCATTAGAAATATTTGTGTTGAGACAGGCATAGTTTACAATATTGTGTAAAGAAAACAACTGGATTATTATTATTATATGACGCCTTTAAGAACCTAACACACGTACCTTTAATCTAATTGAAAAAAATATCAGTAAATTATTTTGATTTTTTCTATACAATTCTGGATCGGATCGTAAATAATTGTATAAATTACTTCCATTAGAAAATTATTTTGTTCGTGGGCTTAACCAATTAAATGTTCCAGAAGGTAAGTCTTTTGAACGTGAGATTTTAGGAAATTTGCAGGTGAAAACATTTATTTTAAACTCGAGGATTATATTTTTCACTGCTAAGCATTCTCTTTGGATAGACATTTTATTTCCGCCGTTTGTTGCGAAGTACTAACTAATTAATGTTGAAGAATTATTTGACGTTTTGTTTTGTGTCAGCCCGACTTATTAAATTGGCTCGCTTCTGTAATTAAATTAAAAGTGGATGGTCTTTTGTTATTTTGTGTACCCACTTATCTTTGGATCTGTAAATTAACCTTATCGTAATAAATATCGAAATATATAAACATCATATTCTTTATAAATTTACATTTATAAAAATGTAATATTTTAAATTAGAATTTGTCATTAAAATTGCGATAAATTAGAAACTTTCATAAATTTTTTATATTTTATTTATTTTACGTTTATTTTAAGGGCCTGGGATTGACAAATTAAAATAAAAAAGGATTTTAGTGGTGCCGAGTATCGTAAGCAATCATATCATTAGCGATCCTATCATTAGCGAATGCTTTGTAATCCTAGATATTCCCCCAAAAAAATGTTTTAATTATAAAATTATTTACTAAATTATCCTCCTTCATTTATATTGCAAACATAATTCATCATTTATATATTCTTAATGTCAAAAAATCTTAATAAATATTTTCTTAAGAAAAATAATTACCCCTACTTGCTGAATTAAAGTTTCATTTTTTATTTGAATTTGGATTTTTCTTAATTTTTGAATGTGTCAACTGTGTTTTAACTATGTCAACTGTGTTTTTATTATGTCAACTGTGTTTTAATTATGTTAATATATTTTTTAAATAAAATATGTTGTATTAATAAATTTTGTAAAATTTTTGATGTTATATTTCTTTTGGCGCATTCAGTGTTAAATTTTTACTCTAAAGAAGTTGTGCACGCAGCATGTAGCGAAACAGTAGCGGAAATGCGATACTAGAACTAACGATGTCATATTGAATTCTTTTCAGCTGTCAGATTCTGTAGTTGCGCACGCAGCATGTAGTGGAAATGCGATATCAGAACCAAAGACGCCATATTGAATTCTTGCCAGCAGTCAGATTCTGTACACTTGCGAGTTCACGAATTTTTCCATCGTTTTTAAGAAAGTTTTCGTTTGCCCCAATTATTTTGAATATTCGAGGTAGAATCTCTGTAAGTATGCGTTTTAATTCTTTTCATGAAACTAAATAAAATAAACGTCAATGATCAGTGTATATTTCAACAACTCAATTCTTTGAGCATCACCAATAAATAATTGTGTCTTTATTTTAGTACAACTTATTACCTAAACTGCTATTCTCACGTCTAATTTTTTGTATTTTTTGGGGATGTAGTAGTAAGCATCCCCGCTTTTCACCCGAGAGACCGAGCCGATTCTCCAATACTGATATTTTAATTTTATTTATATAACTGAATTAAAGAATATTTTTTTTGAATCAGAAAAACAGATTTTATACAGGAGTGGCTGGAATACATCTGAAATATGTAACATGCCTCTATGTAGATTTCGGTAGAAATACTGTAGACATTCTCATATATTATACATGAATATTTTAATCAGTGTTTTGCAAATTTTTGTACTAATATCAAATACGTTTTTAAGCGGGTCTCAAAAAAATTTGTCATGAAAATCGTGTTAAGATTATTGCTCTAGAATATTCCTTAACATTTTTACACACTCTTTAATTTTGCGTTTAGCCGTTTTATTTCTATTTTTTAAAAAATTATTTTTAAACACACATTTTAACATTTTTCACCGGAAACGAATTTGGTGATTCCCTGATCACGACTAAAAAAAGTCCATTTAAATTTCACAGAATTTAATTCATAACTAGCTATAACCCGTCAAAAATGAAGGTACTTTTACATGTTGGTTCGTAAGGATTAAGTATTACGGACGTTACACGAAGTTACATATGAAGACACTTACAGTTACACATATAAAGACGGACACACGGACGGACAAACAGACAACGAAATAATTATAATTGGTATGAGACTGTGTATAATATTAAGAGAGGATGGAGAAGTTTTCTATTTTTTTTTTAATGAATAGTAATGTAAATTTGAGTAAAATTGAATAAAAGTCTGAAAGCAAAATTAAGATACCTCAAAAACTAAAAAAGTTAAACAATTTTAAATTTGCGTTTTGCGTCGCGTGACGTCATTTCTCGTACACGGTGCACACGGCGCCCGGCTTTGCGGACGCGTGACGTCACAGGCGAGTTGGAAGTCAACCATTCCGCGCTGGAGTACACTAACTTTAATATTCTTTTTCTCTGTTATTTATTGACAAATTTCAAAAAAAATTTAATTGGTTTTTTAACTTATATTTAGTATATATATCAGCTAGGTAATGTTCATGTATGCGCACGTTCACGGCACGTGGCTCGGGCGGAACACAAAAAGGAATAAAAGAGATGAGAGAGAGGAGAAATGCGCGGACTCGCCTTAATACTTCCGACTTCTTCTCGTGCGCTCTATTTCCGGACTGGTTTACTCTGGAGAGATGTCTCCTTATCTGGCGTTTAGTTAGTTTTCTACGGCAATCTCTGCGTCGTTTTGAGTTTGAAAAATACGCGGTATTTCTTTCACTGTTGAGAACTTAGTCGATCAAGTTTTGCGAGGCTCCTGAATTTGAACTGACGCGGCCGTGTTCGAATATTATTCGCGCGAACCGGAGAGTACCGCATTTGCTAGGTAGTCCTGCATATCAGGTAGAAACGGAATTGAGAAAAGATATATTGGAATCGTCAAGATAGGTTCAGGTAAATTATGATAGAGTAAAGAATGAAGATATTAGGAATTAACGTAAAGCTGATCTTAGCATAATTAATATTAGAAACTTTCTTAGCATTAAATTTCACAATCTGCCAATCAATTATAGAACATGCAATAATTGCATGGGGAGGAGCAACTATGAGTGCACTCAACCCGATTATTGCAACTCAGAAAATTGTTATAAAAGTAATCCGAACCTCAATTATTTTTTTTCAAGACATTTAAGAATAGATTAAATACTACGTTTTAAACCACTTTATTGCTATATGTTTGTCAACTAGTTTCGGTTGGACTTGACCTTCTTCAGGACAGTTATAATATAGACTAACATATAGCAATAAAGTGATTTAAAACATAGTATTTAATCTATTCTTAAACGTTTTATAATGTCAAGCCACAAAGTGTTTTCTTGCTTTGAAAAGTTTTTTTTTTCAATTTAACAAGGACAGATGAAATATTAAAAAAATTCGACGTATTCGATATAAAACAAATTTATGCGAATACCACTCTTAAATACACACACACAAATACAAAAATACACAGTTTAAACCAACTCAAACAATAATTAGTAGCTTGTTGGTCTTGTGGTTAGGACACTCGCCTCGTGATCCAATGGTCGCGGGTTCGAATCTCAGCCCAGACTAGCAAGTTAGTCCTATTTTCATAGCACATATTGCTGGTTACGCATTAGTTTGAAATTTAGTAACGAATATTGATGGGACACGACATCCGTGGTCGCATCGTCTAGTTTTTTTTAAAAAAAAAAAAAAAAAAAAAAAAAAAAAAAAAAAAAAAAAAAAAAAAAAAAAAAAAAAAAAAAAAAAAATTACCACATGGTCAAACAAACTCAATGTACTAATCCCGAGGATACCTACATACCACGTACATGGACAAAGGAGCTATAACTATTTTGGACCCAAATTACTTAATTGATGAATTAAAGCAATCCGGGCTTACCACAATTTACTAACCTAACATAAAATACAAAATAAAACAGTGTATCCGAAACAAGGGGAGAGATAAAATAGGCACACTTACTCAAACACACTATGATATGATATATTTTTTGATTATGTTACTTTAATAACTTTATTATATTATTTTAATATACAACAATACTTCATCAAATACAAATAATTATTTTACTCTATATCTACATACTATGTTTTGTATCTACATATGCCTGTCTCAATGCAGATATTTCTAGTGAGACAGGCACAGTCCAACCCAAATTTTATATTTAAATGAAATGGCGCCAGAAAGAGAAGGCGACCGCAGAAGATATGGCATGACCAGATTAACCAGATACTGGAAGCTGGTCCCGTCAGAAGCCTCAACAACCGGCGAGTTTGCATACGAAGCTGAATGAATGTGGATAAGGCGAATGTCAAGACAAAAGAGTCTGGTGCACTATCCTCTCTTCTTTCTCCCATGGAGAAACGGCGTGATGGTAAGTAAGTAAGTAAGATAGGTATTCAGGATAGGGAACAGTACACATTATCGAAATTGAACACTTTGTCTACAACAAACATACTAACTAAACTATATTTATCGCTTTATAAAACACGAAAATTTATGAAATAAATAATCACGTTTTAAATCGTTCTAGCTCAAGCGACCATCGTTGATGGGTAAAAAATATGTCCACTTGTAATCGAAAAACTTCACAACTTTTCCCGACACGTTTTGATAAATAATATTCAACTCCTTTTTGTTCGACGGTGGTGAAACCAGCTAGATATAGATTCGTTTCGTTTGACGCTCTGATCAACCATCTGAAATGAAAAGGCCACAAAAGGCTTTTGTGAATGTGAAACTAAATTTATCATCAGATGATTCAATGGTTCGGCAGCCGGATTTTACTAAATTTTACTATTTTTTTTTTACTTTCATGAAAAGGTACACGATATCAGAATCTACGAATATTGATAAATGTATCCAGTCATCTATAAAAGTTCATATAAAGCTTTGTATTGCAATGCAAGTATACTTCTAATTTAATGTTCTGGTATCGATTTATCGGTCGATCGGTGATATTATATTAATTTGCTCAACATCATTATCATCGCGTTGCAACAAATCGGTTCTGACAAAGGCGACAATGACGCGCAGTTAAAAATGAGGATATTCTTCTTCTTCTATCTCCGGTCGGAGGACACATTCTTCTTCTTGTATCTCTAATCGGAGGTCTGCGATCATTCTGGTAATTAGAGTTTATTTACCGCGGCAAGAAACAACTCAGTCTAGTTACACTTCTACCAGTCTTTTAACGTAGCCACGAGATGCAGGATCTTTCTACGCTTTTTTTACAACTTATTTTTCTCTGGATAATGAGTTGATTCGAACTTATTTTGGTCCTCTCATAATTGTCTTAGGTACTCAAGCTTTCTTATCTTTATAGTCCGCAGCACGATCTTTTCCATGCGCTGGAGGACTTCAACATTCGTCCATTAACCACCAAGAAAACTCAATATGCGTCTATGGAGCCACATCTCAAAAGTCTCGGCTTTTCGGATTATTTCTTAGTTTAGTGTCTCTCTTGATCTTAGTGGCTTCCATCCTTTATAAGAGCATGGAAAAAATACAACATGGAACTATACGCATTCTAAGTTGCAGGCTAAGGTCACGGCTAAAAAATAACAATCTAATTCTGAGAAACGCACTTCTTTTCGAGCTTTTACTACTTGAGATGTTGATTCTCGTTCACCCATGTACCAGTAGTTTTATTAATAGGATAATAATTCCCAGCATTTCAGTAGAGTTTTTCACAATGCTGAAAAGTAAATAACTAAGTGTAAGGCTTTGAATATAACTGTTGAATATTATTATTGAAGATATTTTTTTTACAAAATTGAAACCAATATTAGTGGACTTCAGGTTAGGTTGGGTTAGGTTTAAAAAATTTTTTTGAAATTATACTTCTTTTGTCACATTTATAGTAAACGTAGCGGAACATGTAGCGGAAATGCGATACCGGAACTAACGATAATGCATTGAATTGTTGTCAGCTATCAGATTCTGTTTACGTGCTAGTTCACGAATGTTTCGATCATTTTTTAATGAAGTTTTTGTTTGTCATCATGCCAAAAACGATTAAAAGTGATATTCGAGAAATTATTTATCGCAAAAACCAAGAGATTGTCAAATATTTTTTTTCAAAACTTATTCATTCATTCGACTCAAAGACATCTCTACCTTGGAGCTTCGGAACTGGAGAGAGCTGGCACTAAACCGACATATGTAGAGGAAGACTCTTGAGAAGGCCAAGACCCACCAGGGCTTGTAGTGCCAAGAGTGATGATGATGATGATTCATTCATTCGACATTCAACGCGGCTAACAAAGTTGTATAGTTTCGAAACTTTTGTTGTTGTCGATGTTTATGTGATTTATATGGTAAATAAAAGCCTATAATATTAGTTTATATAAGGAAAGTACTATAGGAAACGTATTAGGAATGCTTAAATATTTCATATATAAGCCAAAATATGCCACGACGGTCATGTGCAGTGTCCCCAAGAGACAATTTAAAAGTTTACACATTCGTGGAAGCCTGTGCGTCACAGAAATCAATAACAAGATGAAGAAAAAGCAATCGAGATGTTATGGTAACGTCGGATGCAGAGCACCTGATCACGTTGTTAAGCAGACGATCTCCATGGATCTTCCCCAAATTAGATCCAGAGGAAGACCAAAAAATTCATGGGTGGTACAAAGGGATAGTCAGATACAGAGGCACGGATTGGATAACATTATCCAGGACAGAATAAGGTATAACTTAAGGATGAGAAGAATAACCCAACAATCGACGATGACAAGAGGGTTGGGATGAAGGCAAGGAGAGGAAAAAATATATGCCAAAATTATTGGCATTGGGAAAAAGTTTCGGTAAATATTTAATATTTAACGAATAATTTCATAACAAAAGCAGAACTCTTAAAATGAAATAATGACGAGTAAAATAATCAGATAGCACATTCGTTGCATTACCATTAAATCAATTTTCAACATGAATGTATGTATTATTGATGTTGTAGCCGGGCCTCGGGATCGCGGATCCCCTCGCCATTCTGACTCAGTTATTGCTGCGCCTCTCATGAGCTTTGCGATGGAAAAACAGACCTATTCGAGAGGCGCACTTTTCCCGCATACTTAACAAAGGAAGCAGTCCGGTTGCGTTAGTTGGTCCCGTTAGCTCACTGCTCATTGTTTAATCGTCTGGCCACCGCAACACCATCAGCCCGAGAGAAAATTAGTCCTCCAGCTCACACGATCTCGTGCCAGTTGCTCCCAATTCTCGAATGCTCCACATAGGCTCAGCGATTCTCGGAGACAGTCTTTATACCTTTTCTACTGTCCTCCGGCCTTACGCCTGTCCACTATCTCCCCATATGAGACCCGCCTCGAAAGTCTGTGATCGCCCATCCCATAACACGTGTCCCGTCCATCTTAATATTGCTTCCATGATCATGTCCTCAATTGGCCGACATTGAGAGCGACGCAGAACTGTAACGTCAAATATATGATCGCTCCAGTGGATCTGTAGGATGCGGCGAAGGAATTGTTGGTGGAACATTTCCAGTCTTAACGTGTCTTTTGTAGGGTACCCAAGCCTCCATTCCAAACAGTAGATTTGTATGTATATATTAAATCTGAATCATATAACATTATGTAAGTATACAAAATAACATATTATACAATATATCAATAAAGTAAATCTTTATGATCGTAATAATGAATGCACTGAGAATAATACTATACGTAATTGATATGTCTGCTATCAAAACCAAAAATGGAACAATACTACTATAACCGTCAAACGTCCAACTGTCAGAGCCTGATGCCGACATGTGGTCTGTCTGCAGGTCTGAGTGAGATAAATCGGGCATGAGGTGTCACCCTAGCAAAATTGAATCGGCGATCTTAAAATTGTGTCCAGTAAAAATTAATTGGATAATTCAATTTTCTAATTATTTATCAACGACGTTTATTAAACGATAAATAAAGATCCCTTCTAATTGAAATTTTAAATAACCTGTAATTAAAGTATTTTTAAGTAGGTATTTGATTCTGCCGTATATTTTTTCTTTGTTATAGATATACCTGGAATATGGATCAAATCTTCAACGCTCTTCCCCCACATTTTTAAAACATCATTAGTATTCGAACACAATAAGAATTAATAAAAAACATGAATTTATGTGAATAATACTGCCTCTATCTCATTTGTATAAAATGTAGCTATAAATAGCCATTCGTTTATCAAGGGTGTTTGAAAAATTAGAATCGTGCCAAAAAGGCGACATGCGTCTCACAAAAATTGAATAAGCAGAACTAAAAAACAAGGGTGTTTTTATTTTCATGTGAACGACGTTTCGTATATCAAAGAGTGCTTAGGTATAACAGAGTTAGTCCACAACACTTAACAGGTAGATTCCTGTCGTAATCGAGTAATTTAAACTGAATTCCATCTGTAAAGTATTATGGACTAGCTCTGTTACACCCTGTATGTTTATACCTCAGAACAAGTATACAATATATTGCACACAAAAACTGTCCGTCTTTCGGTCGATGTGGCCTGCTTATTGCCATTTTATTGAACTGGCGCATTTAGATTTCCTGATATATTCCTGTGATCAAAAAAATAATATTTTTAATATCTTGTAAAAATGTCATACCATAATATTTTTCTTAACATTTTTAGGAACACAATAATTGCTGGATTTAACCCTTTATTCCCCATAGCGATCATCATGTATTAAGTCCTTTTGGAGAAAAAATCAAGTAATAATCAAAGCAGCTTGTTGGTCTGTGGTTAGGACTCTCGCTTCGTGATCCGAAGGTCGCCGATTCGAACCTTACTCCAGACCAGCAAGTTAGTTCTATTTTCATAGCACAAGCATTTATCTTAGTTTGAAAATAGTGATAATATTAATGTGAGACGTGTTACGTATCCGCATCTCTTTACCGTATCGCATAAAAAAAAAATTGTTCCTAAAAATTTGAACATGAAAAATGGAAAGCTAAACTGGTAAAAAATGAGTAAAAAATTGAAATAATTTTCAGGTTATGGTTAGGACGAATAGTAATGAATTCGGATGAATGTCATACGTATACACACGCATAAGAAGAATAACACTTTATACTCTGATAAAAATATAGAAGTGTCATTTACCAGCGGCGACCTCTATATATTGTTTTACGGGAATGAAAATTTTTCAAAAAAAAACATTGATGGCATTAGCATTGTGGTAATAAAATTCAAAACAAGGTGGATATACGGGAAAACTTTTAAAACTCATTTATCTATTTAAATCCATACGTAATATTTTTAATAAACAGCAACTCAAAACTATCTATTATGCTCTTGCCCAGTCATTTTTGAACATTGCGATTCCAAGTTGGGGAGGTACTTATAAAACCACATTAAAACCAGCTATAACGGCACAAAAAACCTTGCTCCGAGTCATTAATAAGAAACCATTTACATACCAATCAGATAGACTATTCAGAGAATTTAATGTACTGGACGTTAGACAGCTGTTCGTTAAGCTCATCTCATCTTCTACATCAAAAACACAAACCACCTAACAGCAACCAGTAACTCGCATTCACATAATACTAGACAAGCATTACGAAACCTTGACGAAATACCAACAACTAAGACAACACATGGACAGAAAAATTACTCATACATAGGGCCTAAAATATTTAACATATTTAAAACAGACTTCCGGGAAATCAGATTATACTCAATTAATAAAATAAAAGCTTTAGCAAACAACTGGCTTACCTCCAAAGGTAGAACAGCAACTGAAAATTTACTTACTGTAATTGCATAATAATGTCTTCAAATAAAAATATATACCTATATAAATAAATAAATTAATTAAGGAAAATAAAAAATAATCTTAAACAAAACTTTAACCCTTTTTACATTAAACAATTATTCTACACATATTTACACTTGGACTTATGACTCACTCAACTTACCACTAACACTGCACTTGATACTTTGTAGATACATAATAACTACCTTATGAAAATAAATACTACTGACGAATTCGAAAAAATATTATAATTGTGTTCTATAACGCCACTCTGGGACAGGCGTAGCCTAGTAGAGTGGCATAATCCACAAATCAAACAAAACAAAAAAAAATGTGTAATTTATCTTATGTTTTATTGTTAAATTAGTATTAAGTACCTTTATCTGTAAACAAGGATTTTTTAAAATAAATAAATAAAAAAATAAACCATTTAGACAATTTAAAATTTTGTTTTACATATGTGGATGATCTTGAGTGGAATTCGTGAACGTTACATTGCGTAAAGTGATCATGTGATATGTCGTAATCCCTATAAATACCCTAAAACTTCCATACCTACTTTCCCATATAAATAATTTCGTCTCCGTGAGACATCAATAATATATCTTGATCGATCACTATTTAGGTATAAAATTTTAAAATGAATATCCATTTAATAGTAGCAGAGTAGCTTGTGGGTTAGGACTCTCGCCTCGTGATCTAAAGGTCACCAGTTTGAATCTCACTCTCGACCAGCAAGTTAGTCCTATTTTCATAGCACAAGCATTTAGCTTAGTTTGAAAATACTAAGAATATTGATGTGACACGTAATCCGTACTCGCATCTCTATTTAAAATAAAATATATACAAATAATTAATCTAAATTCAACTATAAATCATGATAAAATACATTTGAAATATTTAAAGCAGTCATTGTTTACTTTGATGTTGAGGTGTTCATTCCCAAACGGTAGGTAATAAAAATTGGCGAATTCTTATTATGGCCCGTAATCTAGCCCTGTGTCGGTATTTGGCTAGGGAATGAGAAAAGAGAACATTTTTACAAAATAGGACGTAACTACGAGTCCCTTTATTTCAAATTTGCTGTCCGTCTGGCACAGGTTCGAAAGGTATTTTTATTACAAATAAAGTTTATTATTAGAAAGGGTATAAATAAGACGAATTTAGCTCTGAAAATAAAATAATTAAATTTTATCAAGGGCGCGTTGCGGTGAAATGTAAATTTAAATGACCTCCATTTCAAATTTAGTATTTTTTTAGGGTTTCTCATTACAGAAAGGATAATATTATGTAGCAGGCCCTGAAGTGTAGGATCGGAGGCAGCATTAACGCTTTGACGGCTTCGTTCTAGATATAAAGAGGAGATTCTTAATGGCTTGTCCGAGAACCTTCATGTACAATTTGGATAAATATAGCGTTCCCAGCATTAATGACATTATGATCACTATGTTACATCGGCTATAGTTACCAATGTTTAAGTTGCAACAATTGTAATTTTTTTCCCTAGCGTAATAAAGGGTCCTGATTACATAAATGATGTAAAATTATGTCGCAAGCAAGTTTAAAAGCAGTTATTTTAAGTTTAAAAATGATACATTTTTGACACTTCACGCCATAGATGCCCGTACAAATTATATGTTTTTGCTGTTTTATTCATAGAAAATCAGTCTTTCCCTTTGAATTTTTACACGTATCTATGGATAAGTATTTAAATCATTGAATAATTGTCTATAGTTTGCGTATGTGACGTAAAATGACTGATCTGTTAAACTTACTAAGGAAATCATTACGATGTTTAAATTGGAATAACTGCTTTTAAACTTGCTTGCGACAAAATTTTACATCATTTATATAATCAGGACCTTTTATTACGTTAAGGAATTTTTTTACAAAATTGGAGCAACTTTCACATTGGTAACTTATTCTTGTTACATCAACTCGAGGACAATAGTAAGTGTCGTCTCGTTTTATGATAACATATGACTTAATGGAATGTTTTTATTTCTTACTGTGTGTTGTTCCCTGGTTAATAATATGGTTGATAATATAAATTTCTATTCATAGAAAATCAGCCTTTTCCTTTGAATTTTTACACGTATCTATGGATAACTATTTAATTGAATCATTGAATAATTGTCTATAGTTCGCGTAGAATGACTGATCTATCAAACTTACTAAGGAAATCATAACGATGTTTAAATTGGAATAACTGCTTTTAAACTTACTAGCGACAAAATTTTTTTTTTACAAAATTGGTGCAACTTTGACATTGGTAAGTCATTCCTGTTACATCAACTCGTGGACTCTAGTGTCGTCCCGTTTTATGATAACATATGACTTAATGGACTGTTTTTTTCTTATTGTGTATTGTTCCCTGGTTGATTATATGGCGCGGCACCGGCCAGTTGTAGAGCTCACCAACGATATGTATCATATATGAAGCACTGACGGAACTTTCACATGATTTTAAGATCGAGATTATTTATTATTTAATTATGTTAAAGACACAGCAAATACCCGGTAAATTAGATTATGCACAGAGACGGTAAAAATGCTAAACCGCCGCAGATACAGGTTTAAACGATACTGAGCTGTGTAACAAACGGGAATTGGTAGGTAGGAAAAAATATACGGTTTAGCACACAAGTGGTCTTAAGTCCTATCTTGAAATAATATGTGCCTGCATTAGTTACACCGGATTTCATCTGAATGATTCATGATTCAGCCTTAATAATTAATCTTTTCTCTCCGTTGATAACTTGACATTACCTAAATACGGGGTTTATATTTCAGGCACTCCTATGTAATGTATTTACCTATTGGTTAGAACAATTTATTGGATGCAATAAGACAACCGGACGCAGCAAATAATTGATTTGTTAATACAATAGACCTCTTTTCATTTAAGAAAGACAATCGAATTAGTATGTGTAAGCCGTGCATTCGACGTACATTGTTTCGTTATGTTACACCAACACAACGAAACAATGTGCGCCGTACGCACAGTTTACGCATACTAATTCGATCGTCTATCTTAAATGAAAGACCTATACGCATTGTTATGGAGATTGTCTTGCGCAGTGAGTAATGCGCAAAGAGCGTTACATTCTGTAGTAGTAGGGCACACGCTGGACGAGTTAGGCATGTCTTAATCCTGTGGTTTATGATGATTAATGCTTTTTCTCATTTTTAGCACTTTAATAATATATTGATGCATATTATACTCGATGAATAGAGGACTGCCGGGTCCTCTGTTTGTTTGTGTTGTACAATTTTCTTTTATTTTACCCTTAGGAGAGTGACGATTGTACTTTGTTTAACTATCTCTACCGTGCAATATTGTGTTCATTTTCATTTCACACATTGTTTGGTTTTATTAGTATTTCCTCAAATGTATCACGTATTATGTATGTATCATATCTCATTCTATTTCTTGTATTGTTTACTATTGTATTGTACAATGGTTCTGTGTGGACACTTCTCTCGCCACTTGCACTCATATGAGTTTAAGTGGCGTGGGGATGATGACCACTTTAGAATACAAAAATATGGGAAGACTGATATGGGAGCTATTGCTTACAAAACGGTCCTGGGTGTGTTGTGAGTCCCTCTTCACTGATGCATAGATTTATTTGTATAATAAATATAAAATATTCAAATTTATCCGGCTTAAATTTGCAACAGTCTAGATGTACACTGAGTACTGCACCTGGAGGCCCGTTTTTATTTTAAAACCGTATGGAAAAGGTTAAAAACAATTTAATGGACGAAAATGTAGTAAAGTGGGATCCACCACAAACCCAAACCTGTTCTACGACCAAAGCTCCCGTATTGGCCATACTTTTCGCCATCTATATTGACATTGATTTAATGTAAAAGTGTTCTCCAAAACTACGTAACTGTCCCTGGACTGAAACAGGGAATTTATTATATGAATAAATGAAAGAATTGTAATTGGAAAAATGTTAAAAAATGAAAATATTAGGTCCTTACCTATGAAATTGCCGTTTTAAATTAAAATTAAAACTTTTTTTTTGGTGAAAACCTTATATTAATCGAATGGCCATTACGCTGATGCACTTATGCCATATTAATGGAAATTCATTGATGCATTTACTATAAAAATCCTGAGAACGGGTATTGATGGATTCTTTGAAAGCGTTTTTCACCGCCTCATCGGAATTGAAATTTTTCACTCGTAAAAAGCTATCCAAATTCCGAAAAAATATAAATCATTAGCCACAAGGACTGGTGGGTGAGATGGTAACGGATAGTTTGCAGTGTGTGGACGAGGGTTGTCGTAAAGAAATAGTGGACTAGAGCAATTCACAAGTCTGGGTTGTTTGATAGCGAGCTTATCCTTTATCGTTTTCAATTCTTGACAGTAAATCTCAGCATTAATTGTTGTGCCAGATCTCGAGAAGCTGTAATTATTAATGTCGGCACAGGCCCGCCATATAGTGATAAGCAGTTTCTTTTGAATAAATTTTGCGCTTAAAACATTGATTGGCTGCCTCCTCTGGGAAGGCTGTTGCTAATTTTGACTTTGTGTTGAGACGAATATAAGGTAACTTTCCGTTTTCTCCGTGGCGCGGCGGTAGACACAGCGATATCAAAGAAAAAACAAATAAATAATTTCAAGAAACTAACCAATAAAAACAAGTTTAAATTATACTCCCTTACTAGTTGAAACAGGTTTGGCGCTTACCCCACGCGCTGGGCTTGAGTCGGGCGACGCTACGAAAGGGAGTAATAAAAAATTTCGAAAAATCAAAAATTATACTACAATTATTTTTTTTTAACGAAAATTTGTCAGATCACTTTTATCATCGCCACGAGTCCACCTGCAAAGTTTCAGCTTGATTGGATGACGGGAAAAGGGTTAAAAATCAATCCAATTTTTTTCCGACAGACAAGCAAGCAGACGCTACGAGTTAAAAGAAAGGGAGTAAAAAAGGAATGTCACAGCTTTAATATAACAGTAAAACAGCAACTTCATAGATAAGTATTTAACCGGTCACATGCCGCGCAATTTCGCGCACGATTGCTGTTTTTTGACACTTTTTTGTGATGGTTATATTCATGTAAAAATCAACAATAATCCCTAAAAAGTTGCAGTTTCTGGTTTCTCAATATACAGACTTCAATAATTACTTGTACAATAATAACTTATTAATTTATTATGAAAATAAGTAACGAAATTTACTGTCAAAAATGTACGCACTTGTTTATCGAATAAAAACATAGAAGCAATAACACTAAAGATATTTTTTTCAATTTTTTCGTTCTTAATATAACAAAGAATATAAAAATACTTAATTTCAACACTTTTTATTAAAAATAACACTCTTTTAACAGATAAATAACACAATTGATGCGCGGTTCGAAGACGACATTTGGAATGATTATTTGTCCGGTTTGCGAGGTTACTTGACAAATAGAACTCGTCCACTCATTCAAAAACTTGAGATATAACCAATGATAAACTTTAAAAACCCATAAACGCTGGTAAAACAGGTCAAATTCGCATACGTGTCTAGGGAGCGCAAATCTGCGCTCTGGCACCCGACCGGTTAATATATTTTGTAACAAAACATAACTACATTAATCAATTTATTAACAAGGACAATAATTTACATTTTACACGTAACAAGCTGTTAAAAGGTTTTGGTCGAAAGTATTTATTTTATTTTTGCGTTTGTAAATTATGTTGAAGTTTGTTTAAAGTATATCTATTTCTATTAATGTATTGTATTGTATATTATTGTCTATTATTGTTTATATAATTTAGAATAGTATTAGTCCAGATTTATCTTCTGTGAGCAGTTTTATGGGATATTCTGCCGTGTATATCTGACCACTATGGCTGACTCGGCCAGAGTGGTCAGATATACACGGCAGATATACATGACAGATATACATGTAAATTATTTTGAAGTTTGTTTAAAGTATATTTATTTCTATTAATGTATTGTATTGTATGTATTATATTGTATAGTATTGTCTATTATTGTATATATAATTTAGAATAGTATTAGTACAGATTTATCTTCTATGAGCAGCTTTATGGGATATTATGCCGTGTATATCTGACCACTCTGGCCGAGTCAGCCAGAGTGATGTGACATCAGCACTGATGATGGATCCCATTGCAAGGATCCATCATCAGGGATGATGTCACATCTGCCCTGATGACGGACCCCGCAATCCATAGCAATCAGATATATGATGTTATGAGCTTGTTGAGATCGCGCACAGTAAAGGCTTTTCGAGATTTTCGTTTTTAAATTTTTTAATCTCCACTATTACACCGTGTCTTCCACTTCTTGAAACGTGGGGACTGTGTTTGATGTACGGCGGGCGGGCATTCAGGCAAACACAGTCCGCAATACAACCCCACACACCCCACAGGCACACCCGGCGTGTGTGTGTGGACTCGCAAATACTATAGTGTGTCATTTGCGCCCCGCCACGCGACACGATATATTTCACGGGGACAACATTTAATTAAAGCAGGTGTGAAAATAAGCGTCAATTTTGAAATGATGAAAATGCTCATAAGCACATAAATTGGCGGATTATTTTCAAACATTTTCACTGGTGGGTGTTGATTTTAATTTTTTTTTTAATATTGCTACCTACGCCCTGGTAGTAGTATCTTATATATAACATAATTAAAACAATAGAAAAAATATTAGAAAAAATAAACAATTCGGCGGGCAACTATCGGCACTAGATAAAAGTTATATCTCAGATATCAAACATTTAATGAAATACAAATCTCACATTACTTTGCCATATGTAACCGGTTAAAATAATAGTTTGACCATCACTTGTGTTCGCATGGTTATTTGTTTATTGAAAAATATGGTGACCATTATAAAAAATAGCTGGTTTGCAAAGTTATAAAACTTTTACTCTACCTTAGTAATAAGTAATAACGATTTATTTTTAAATAAAAATTTACCCATAAAAATATAGTTTTCATTATTAATCCTTTATATGGAAGGTCTCAGTTTCAGTTTATTTATAATTTGATAACGCTAGATATAATTATTATATCCAGCGTTATCAAATAATTTAATAATTTTTGAATTGTATCGGATAGTAGGTACTTGCTCAAGCACCTGAGAAAAATTTCAATTTTTTTATGCGCATGTGTGTATGAGTGATCTCAAATATATGTAAGAATGCGTGTTATTGATGTGCAAAATTTCAGCTCGATTGGATGAAGGGAAATGTCTTCATTTTCACTTTTTCCATAAAAAATCAAGACAGACGGTGTACTTAATATTAAGGATTAAAAAATAAACGATAATATGTTTAACAGCTTTAAAATGTATATACAATAGTAAGCATAAAAAACATCTTTTAAAAATAAGCAATAAAAACACAAATTAATAAAAATGCACACTAAATCGATAGAAGCATTATTTATTCAAAGGGAAAAAAATCCTGTGCATTTTATTTTACTCAGTATATGTAACAGAGCATAATGGAAAACGAATGTATTATTACGGTTTTATATTATTTCTCTAGAGACCTGCATTTTAAAAAAATATGCAAAGATCTGAAAAGTACCAGGAAATGCAAAAAGTAGAACAAAAATGCAATTGAATTGATTGCCCCTGTGTTGCAACTGCGCAAAAAGTAATAAAAAAATATATTTTTCACTTCAATAATTTTTTAACTAACAGAATAGTATGGTACGATGGAATTAATAAGAGATATATTATTTAACGTGCGCTTGCTTGCGTACCGTCTTCAAAATATCGATGTAAACGTTACCTATAGAGTTTCCGTCTGCCTCGAACTCGCGATAATGACTATATGATGAAATCAAACTCGGTTTTTTATTATTTTTATTTATTTTTATTTATTAGAGACACTAACAGGATAATGGGTACATGACACTCAGATAATAAACATTGTAGTGAAGACTATGCCCATTATCCCAATTACAAGTGTCTTCGGCATGCTATAGTAACATGTATTTTTGTAATTAATTATATTTCACATGTACGTTTATGTATATTATATATTTGTGTTTGAGTGTAGTGCGATTAGTATTTAATGATCTATAGGTTCATGTCGTCGTTTAGAAAATGGATCCGTTTAACGGATAAGATAGAAGAAAATGTCTATTTTAAATTTTTTTTTTACAATTTGTTGTTGTAGCCGGACCTCGTTATCGAGGATCCCCTCGCCATTCTGACTTAGTTGTTGTTGCTGCGTCTCTCATGAGTTTTGCGATGGGAAAATAGCCGTATTCGAGAGGCGCACTCTCTCCCGCATATTTCACATAGGAAGGGGTCAGGTTGCATTGGTTGGTCCCGTTGACGCTTGGTTGCGGCTTGCTGCGCATTTTTAAATTGTTTGTTAGAAGGAAAAGTTGTGCATATGACTTTGTTTAGAGTGGGAAAGATGTTGCACGCCATCAGACTCACCGGCCATCCTGCCGCACATGGGTCCGGTGACACATCGAGGCGAGACGATCAGTGTGCAGCGGTGTGTGCCGTAGAGAGTAGGGATTATGGGAAAGATAAGGTGGAGTGCCGTCAAAGAGTCTGGTTGCGCAATCTTGAAAAAATATTTTGGCTGCTACCGGGATTCGAACCACTTATTCATTCCGGGCATGTATGCTACCAATTACACCACTTCAGCCTGATATATTTTCGTCAATATATCGACGTTATCTGTGAGTGTCATTTATTAATTGATTAACATATATTATCAATTTTTAGAGCAATTCACTTTGTGGGTGCGTCAGGCACAAATTATTTGTGTAATTGCAGCTAGGGAACGCCAGAATTAGCTGTTTAATTCATTTTTAATTTTGGACACATTTTATACAAAACACATACATTATATTCAAGAACACATTCTTATTGTAAAGTTGCAGTTTTTGCAGAACTGTCAGGTAAGAGAGGGGGAATGGGAGGTGTTAATTAGGGAATATCATCTGAAGGGGGTGGAATCTTCAGTGGTGATATTCAACAGTGTGTTGTGCACAAATTTTGTCTTGTTATTTATTATATTTGAATTAATATTGACACTTGTTGATAAATATTGAATTAATACTGATAATTGTTGTGTTTAAAATAGTCTCATTCAAAATATTTTTAGAATTAATAACATATCAAAAATAAACGCAATTTAAAAATTAAACTCAACAAATACCTAGGCGCACATCGAAATACTAAACATGCCGACAGAATCAAGTCCGAAATACATAATATCTTCTCAAATAACTAATAATATTATGACCTAAGATCGCTACGACATTACAAAGATCTTTCTATATTCGTTATTATAGCAAACACGTGTTTCAGTTGTAGTATATTGTAATTTGTCATCCGTCTTATCGTTCATTTCGGTTTCCAGATATTTTGGAAACTAGTTCAACTGTTCAATTTTCAATCTAGTTCGCGCGAACTTAGTTGGAATTGGGATATGTATCTCTAGTTTAGTCCAAACTGACCCGTTCGTTCGCGAACTATCCACCTCTAACGTATAGTATATTTTGTAGACTCATGAGATTCTAGATTGTATGATAATGCTGCACAGGAATCATTAGTGTCGTGCAGTAACGTGACAAAATTTCAATTAGAATGTCTAGAAAGTGCAGTAATATTCCGAACGGCATTAATATACAGTACCTAATATTCAATCTTGCCAAAATATATTCAAATGCATGGATAACTTGATTATTTTATGAATATTAAATCACTTTCCTTCAAGAATATGGAAAAAATATTTTCTTTTCAAAAACAATACATTTTCTAAGAAGTAAAATTAAGTAAATTATCTTCAACCACAAGGTTAACGCTATAAACATCAAAAATATTTGCAAAAATTAATTTATTTTAAACTTAATGCATGCAAAAATAAAACAATATTTTCTTTTTGTTATAATATATACGAGTATAAGGTCATAACTAGAACAAAATATTTTTAAAAATGCAGTAGACATCTAATAAAAGACCAAAAACGATGAGTGAAAAAACAATACTTCATTTTGTCCACAAAAAGATAATCATTAATTAAGATAAATTATAGATGTTTCACATATACGAAGCTATTGTTGTTTTTATTGGAAACCTTCGTTAAAACATATTAAATAATTAAATATTTTGAATACTGGTCTATAAAAATTAAGTAAGAAAATGAAAAATAGAATCAGGCGAATTTTAGTATGTCTTGTGTTAAAGAATTCGGATGAATTTCATGTACCTACCTGTACATTAAAAAGAATATTGCCACATACTCTAGTTAAAAAATACATCTCATTACCAGCAACCACATCTATAAACTGTTTCATTGGAATTCAAACTTAGATGGCTATAGTGTTGTTATATCAACATTTTTAGATGAGGTAAATGAATAGCAAAGGTGAATACAATCCAAATCCAAAATCCAAAAAATTTACTGATGTGTGGTCCATTTTGGGTGAAATTGGTGAACGTTATATTGTGTAAAGTGATCACTTAAGCCAGCTTTAAGATGGGATGTAGGCCCTGTAAACGCTCCCACATACTTTCCCATACAAATAAATAATCATAAATTGAGATATCTATATCTACAATGAATCTTCAAAAAAATTTCATTTACCAAGAGAAAAGGACGTATGAGAACTGTAAGTGATTTAATTTGTCTGTATAAAATTATTAACGGAATGTTGGACACTTCAGTTACAAATGATTACTAACAGAGTAACTGAGTGGTCAGTTTCAAGATAAAGCAAGCTGTTTTATGTAGGTAACTAGCGCACCAACCATATTATGAATTCGCCTATCCATACATTGCATCGCTTGGGCAATCAATACAGCTCTTTTGATATATTTAAAGCTCGTACACTATACACATATACAAGACAAATCTACTTATTCTATTATATATTTTATAGTTTGCCTACCCACTTAGCTAATATTCTTTCATTTTTTATTTTTTTGTATACTTTTTACTTATTGCATTTATATCGTTGATATTTTTTAATATTCTGTAATTTCATGCATATGTACATAGAAACATAGATATTAACACTCTATGTTTCACATTATGTAGAAGCCCAATTCAGGACATGTATCATAAATAAATAAAATTAAAAATAAACGTATTGCGGAAAGAATTAACGTACGTAACGTTACTAATTACACCATTAATGTACATAATCATCAGTTATCACTCCATAAATGTTCAAAATAATAATACAGTTAGTAAATGCTTAAACAGTATTTATGTTTGGGCCAATAGATTAAAGCATATTTAAGCATTTCTAAAACTGTTTTTTCTTCAACTGTGTTAAGAATTTTCTGTTTGTTTTTAAGTCTTGTATTTTGTTTAATTTCTGATTGAAATTTAATATAAATAGTTTATTTTTGAACAATGATTACAATAAAGTATACAAATGCTTCTTTGTTTGAAACATGACGTCATAGCATCGACACAACAGCTAGTCGATTGCCGCAGTGAAACAGCACTAACATCTAACATACATGCGCGGCGTTGTAATGTCGGCCTTCCCACTATGAATATAATAAATTTCCCCGATATTGACTAGAAAATTCCCAGTTACGAAAATATTTATAAAAAAATTTTTGTTATCCAATTAATTAAAAAAAAAACATGTATTCAAAACTTGTATGTATTAGAGATTTCAACATACCAAAAATGTAACACCAAACAATATCAAACATCATAATTTCGTTGTCTGTCCATTCTTCTGTCTATCTGTTTGTCCGTAACATTATGTAACGTTCGTTATTTCGTTCGAATCCACGGCACAAAAAAAAATTAAACGGCCATAGATGGAGCTTGAACTCCGGGTCAGCAAACTCGAACCGGCCGCTCAACGTATGTTGCTACACCTCTCCGCGGACCGACGAAAACATACTATTAATATATAATATATAATATAAGACACTAAGTAACTACCGGCAGGGGTAACATTTTTTTTTTCAAATATTTTGATAAAAGTCGTTATTACTGTTTCATGGTTGTCGGTTATAAATAAGTAAATACTTATTTTTTTGGAACTGGCATGTGAAAATACCATCATTTTATACAGATTACAGCTAGTTATACATACTTAGACACAATAAAATTAAATAGCCTCTATACGAACATTTATTTTTTTAATTGTCTTTTTTTTAAATAAACATGCGAACACAATAAGTGTCGCATCAATATTCTTGAAATTTTAAAAATAAGCTGTACGCTTGTGCTATGAAAATAGGACAAACTTGATGATGTCCTGGAATGGGGCTCGAACCATCAGCCCTAGATCCTTAAGCGAGCTTTAATTAAACTTAAAAGATTAATGAGTTAAAAGAAATATATAAATAAATTAAATGAAAACTTCAATGAATACAATTAGATAATATTTTTTTATCTACATACGTATATTAAAATTTACTTACATATAAGTATACCTACTTACATATATATATTTTTTTTATATAGTTGTGTAAGCCACTCTCCGAGAGCATGAGATAGTCTCTTTTTGAAGGGGTACAGTTTTAATATATGCATGGATATCTTAGTAGTTTTAATAGGCAGAAAAATAAAATGATAATATTTTTATGCATTATTAAAAAAATAAATAATTTAACGTTGACCACGAGAGACAATATAATTAATGTAGGTACCCATCTTGCAAATACCTTATCATCGTTCAAAAATTCACTCATACACAACATCCATTTTTTAAACGAAGACCTGAACCTATAGATCCATTAAATCAATTATTTATTTACATATTCTTATATGATCGCACTACATTCAAACACTTAACATATAATACACATATATGTATATGTAAAATATTCATAAATGTAAAAATACATGTTACTAGAGCGTGCCGAACACACTAATAATTGGGATAACGGGCATAGTCTTAATTTATAATGTTTTATTATTAGAGTATCATGTACTTACTATCCTGTTAGTGTCAAATAAATATATAAAAAAAAATATCCCAATAATATATAATATTCTTATTCCGCAGTACTGATAATTGAACACATGTTATTTGAGATTCGGTTTTCAATTTTATTCCAAAAGTTCACAATTTTCTTCATAATAATAACGTTCATAAAAGTTGAGGCAGTTAAGAGATGCAGTAGCAATGCATTAAGGTAGTGCAGTTTGCAAGATAAGCTAGTCTGAAATGCATGCGAATTATACAAATTATACCGGCGAGACTGACATGCACGGGAAATTGGACGTTGTGAGCAATATTTACAAGTTTCAATAAGAAAATAATTTACATAAATGTGGAGTGATACACGTACATGTTCAGATGGAAGAACCAGAAGTAATTTTTGTTTTATTTTATTTTTTTGTTTTTTTTTTATTTTATTTTATTTTTTAAATTATTAATTAAATAATTATTACCTTTAAAAAAACCTTAAAAATTTAAAATAAATACCATTATTAAAAAACACAAAAAGCTGAATTTAGATCAAATTGTAGGCTATATAATGAGGGCATGGCTGTAGGTCTACACTATGCGCTGTAGTCTTGACAGAGCGTTTTGTCTTGGGCGCGCGCTCTTTAATCCTTTGTCTTTCAAATGAAATCTCTCCATAGAAACATTTTTCTTGATTTCTGCCAGTACCTACTGGCCAATTACTTCGACATAATGATTATTTGCTGCAATTTTTTTACTTAAAGTCTTAATTTTGTCTTGCTGCTTTGCACTATTATACCCGCGCACACAGAAGATCGTAGGGTAAAACACTTCTTTAATTTCGATGGGATTTACGGTTTACACAAGCCATATCTTCCCGAAGTTTATACCGCTTGTTCTCGATTCTATATCATCTTTTCAGACGTATACACATAAATCAAACAGTCAAAAATAAAAAAACAGTAGCCAAATACCATGTTTCATGTCTTCTGAATAAAATGTTCGAGGCTTCTCAGGAGGTTCCAAGTTCGATTCTTTGTCACAATGCAATTTTCTTAAGACTGGATATTTTGTACTACAGTAATTGAGCCCCTTAATGCCTAGCAAACTTAGGGGACAAAATAATTATTTCACATTTCCCGTGCCCGCTTGATTGTACTGATATTTTAAAAAGCCATTACGAATCGCAACTCATCGTATCAATTTTTGCAGCCTCCCAGCGCAAAGTACCCCTCCGTGTAACGCCTCCGAGACCGGCTCGAAAAAGCCAGGAAGAGCCATCTTTCAGGCGTGGAATCTATTCGCTTTTAATAGAAAACTCTTATCTGTCTAAATAGGATCGTCTTGTCTGGAGACGGGAAGATTTATGGCTCCAGATAATGCAGGAAAAAATATTGTGTATTCCGCACACATTAATGATTTGTATAAATCAGGTACCCGCTTTTACGCAGGGGGGAGTTTTGTTTATTAATGCCCATGTATATATACATGCAGTAATAAAAGTTGTCATTCTCGTAAATTTTGAAGAAAAAATTTTATGTTTTAAGTGGATAGGAATGTGGAATATTTCTAGAAAAAGGATGCTTTCTTCAAAATATTATATTTATGTATGAATAGTATATTTTTTTAAAAATCATTACCAGCGGCGACATCTATGTATACATCTCAAGGGAATTTCTTATTTTCGGCTATAGATGACTATACCATAATCCCTTTAAATATTTGCAAGAAGACAGAAAAAGTACATATATACATATTCAAAAATTTAATACTGCATGGATGGATGGATACAGCGTGGATCTTATGGTGGAATTGGTGAATGTTGCATTAGCCATATACTACAGGTCATATACAGCAACCGATAAGTATATGTTTATATCAATACATGTTTTCCATATAAATAGCTTAGTCTCTGCGAGATTTCTATAATTTATCTAAATTTATTATATTATTGATGGATTTGGCTTTTATATTATAGAGACGTGATTCATATTTTTCACTCAATTTAATATTTTTTTATTAATTTAATGTATTAATTTTATCTAAATTGTCGTTTTTTTAATACTGGCTTTATTACTTGGCCTTTGCATCTGATTTGGAATAATTAAAAATACTGAAAAAAAATTGATCATACCATATTCGTTCAACACATTTTAAAAGATTTTCTTCGTGTGTTTTTTAAAATTCTATTCATATTTTGTCTCAGTAGATTTTACGAAATTTGTGTTTACAGCTGGAAATAAAATTGATCATTGCATATTTATTCAATAGATTTGAATAGATTTTCTCCGTGGGTTTTTTATAATTTTACGCAAAAACCTAAACAGCAAATAACGTTTTTCTGTAGATTTACGAAACATTTTCTTAAATCGAAGAATTAGAAAGTAAGAATAAAAATATCATCCTTTGATAGTTAATAAGATAGACCAAGATTTCATTTCATCTAATTTGAGTTTTCTGTGGTATTTTGCCGTATTTATACGATGTTTCGTCGTCGATGTTTTATATCTCATCAGGGCTAATGACTGACCCTACAAAGGGGATCCGAAACGTTGGCGATGGTCGCGAAGAAGCGTCACTTGGTGCTTACTTGACTTCAGATTTAAAAATATACATTTACAAGTTACTTGCTAGATGCCAGAGCTTGTGATCTAACCTAGAACCTATACTTATAGAGATTACTCTATGATAAGGTGACTCATAGCAGTAAAAAACAACCCCCATCAGCATTACCAGCAGCAAAACAGACAGTGAATCGTTGTTGAAGTAGATTATGACTTTTGGAGTCATCACAAAATTTTGGCCCATATAAAAAAAGACTTCAAGTATTTTCAGGCGAAGCCTTCAGTAAATCTAAAGGATTTGTTTTTAATGACGCTATAATTAACAATATCACTTACTGTTAATCTATTCTAACAGCGGGAGGGTACAAAAAATATATTTCCGTGATTACATATGCTGGCAAGTGTACCTGATAATTCAAGCTGTCATACATACATTTATGCGTTCTATGAAGTACTATGTCCAGAACAAAAAATATACTATGTCCGAAAGCACTAGATAAATGACCGTTTCTAAATGATTGTATAGAAAAATAATAGAAGGTACAAACGTGTATGTATCAAATGATTAAAACAACATACTTGATTGATTGAAAGAGGTGTATGTATCATATAGGCACAATACATTACATAGCATATTGTGTCACACACCCATAATGTGTAAGTGCACAGAATAGACTGTTTGCAACTTTCCCAAAATGATACATGTTTACAAAAAAATCTTCATAGAAAATACGAACAAAATAAATCTACTGACAAACCGGTCTCGCTGAATATTGGATATTTCACTGGAAAAAATTATGCTCTAAATTATCATTTTTTTAAATAAATAACAAAAATATAAAGTTTTCAATCTGGGACACTTTCCAGGGAGATTTAAATGCAGGACAAACAACTCAAATTCTAGACGTGACGTCTGGTCACTTTAAATAAAGGAATTTTAATGACCGTGACCCACGCGAAATAAAACCTTATTGAGCACTTTTACGTTTGCAACCTTAAACCCGACCGCACGACAAGATGGCAGAAAATAGGTGCTCTGCATAGTAAAAATAATAAACCACAATGCTACACCTTTAATTTGAACTGAAATTTCCCACGAGATTGTCTGGGGAATGTGCGATGAAACCTTTTATAAATCAACTCCGGGCTTGCGGCTAAAATTGGTACGGATTTATTTTACCACAACAAGAGTACGTAAATAAAACTTTTGTCTAATAAACAATCATAATTCATAAATAGACTGTAAATATAGTCAAAATTACGAAAGATATCCCGATAGTAATTAGAAAAAAATGCACTAATCATTACTTACATCAGTATTGTCGCGAGTGTCTAAAAACAATGTTAACTAAACATTATCAAAGTCTCTCGAACAGCCTAAGTAAATCTTGAATCGACCACGCTATTCTATAACAAATCATAATCAATGGAAATATGGAGAAACCAGTCAAATATTCTCGATGTATTGCGAACCAACATTTTTGTATAAAAGCAATGACAAGTACTTGGCCAGAGTTGTCTTCACATCTGCAACAAGTTCTCAGAAAGGCGAACTCATACGAATTGACCAGAGTCGAAAACAAGGGATGAACATACGGGGCAACTGGGTACTTACGTACGAAACTGAGCGGAACCATGTTAATGTGATAATTAGTGCGAATTGCAAAATTAAGTGTGAATTAAAGGACGTTGCTACAGTAAATTAATTTAACAAATAAGATTTGAATTAATTTACAGTACTTCCATGACAGTATATTAAAAAATATTATTCTTATGCTTCGTCTCTATATTTCAGCAACTCCGTTCTAAAAACAGTTTTACATACCCAAAGCGCTTGAAAACCATCAACATTACAAGAAATTCAAAACTACCACATAAATAACAAACATGCAGAAGATGTATTAAAAACATTTAAAAGACAAAGACAGAACCGCTTAAAGCTTTAATTGCCAATATTGCGTTCCAGAAGTGCTGCAAAGATTGAAAAAAAAACCCCTGGCATAAGTGTGTTATGTCTGATGGGGATTAATTACTTCGAAGAAAATAAAAATAATATTGATGAAAAAATAAAGATTTTTTGAGAGAAACAAAAATTTCACATATTTATTGATCAATACTCATAAATACTATCTATGTACATACATAGTACTTGAAAACACGAGTATTCTATTCAAGCACCGAATGGAAATTTGAACGGCAGTAGGGTCTCATAGAATCGCCATAAGGCTCAATATCAGTTTTTCGTTGAGATTACGCTGTTAAAAAATTCTTTCACTTCTGGAATCGCGTAGATTTCGTCTGTTTGTGCAAGTATTTTTTCTTTTTTCAAAAAACACAAAATTCATATTTCCCTTAATACAAATACTGACGAAATTATGAAATTTTTACTTTTTTTAAAGTTTTTGAATAACCGCTATTTCGAAACAAATTCTGAATGAAATCAGATGATAAGTTGGGAAGAAAGACGTTTCCATAAAATTCGTACATAATCTTACTTACGCATATAAAAAGTAAAAGTACAAAACAACCCTTTTATATATTTAAATTTTGATATCACAGAAACAGGAAAAAAAACATGGACTACATTAACTCGACGAGAGTTTAGTAAAGTAACTACATAGCTGAATATATACATATCTGAAGTGATATCCCTTGCATCCCTTACATAAAATAATAATATATTCAAGTAAAAAGGTATTTCTTTTTTGCTCACCTCTCAAATATAATATGTAAACATTTTTCAATAAAGCTTATCATATTTGTAAGTACTTTTATCACAAAAAATTTGATAGAATAAAATTTTTTATACTTCAAAATGTTTTCTTCTTAAAAGCAAACGTTTTTTGTCAAGCAAACATCTATTTACAATAATATTTATAATACTTACATTGTTATATTATTTAATTTTCAATGCAACTAATATAATAAATTCATAATCTTCAACTAACAAAATAAATTTGCTGGGCAAAGTATTAAATTAGGTAGGTACATCATAATTCTAAATTGTTTCAAATGACCACATGCTAACACGAATCTTTGACTGAAAATCTATATACATATTAAAACGCGTGATATTATTAAATAATAAATAAAGAATAACCATTGAAGTCCAGTGATCTTATGTAGACTCGCGCATCGCATGAAGGCTAATTAACATTGATACAGTAGCTGGCGCCAGCATCACTGGATTCCAGCGCTGGATCAGCACTGTATCAATGTAAACATGTTCGAATCCAGTCCAGCATCCAGTATCCAGCACTGGATCGAAATAGACCGGCCGCCTATTTTTCAATCCAGTGACCGCCCCCCGCACGCCGCGCAGCCCGTGCCAGTGGCACTGGATCCGTATAAACACTACGCGCTAGTGAACGCCAGTCGCTAGCGCCTAATCGTACAGTAACCACGCGTTTTATTTGTCCAACAATCAACACATCGAAAATGTCATCTAAAAAGTGGTCTGATGAGGAGCTCATTAAGTTTGTGCAATTATGTAGACAGGAAGAGTGCTTATGAAATTTAAAAATATAAAATTACCGTAACAAAAATATGCGGTCTACTGCATTGCAGAATATTGAGGAGTTAACTGTAGACGTTAAGGCTAAAATAAAATCCTTGAGATGCACTTATTATCTAGAATGCATAAAATTAAAAAGTCATCAAGGTCTGGAGCAGTAATAACGAACAAAGGTTTTTAGAAAATGTTTTCAATTTCCTTCTTTTTTGTGAAACACTCATTTTTTAAGGATGCAAACGTGTAGTAACCGCAACCAAGTAGAAATGACTACTGGACGCGTGTAAACGACGCGATCCAATGCCAGTGTCAGTGCAGCGCCGGAATCCAGTGATGCTGGCGCCAGCTACTGTATCAATGTAAACCAGCCTTGATGATTCTATTCTTGGACCGGCCAGTATGTAAGACTTTCTTACCGTGGCGCGTGATTTTGCGGATTATCATGCATGGCCGACGACTACGGACAGCCATGCACTGCACATAAAGCTCTTCCAGTCTGTTCAGTCTGTGTGCGTCTGGAGATTCGAAGCCATTTTGTCATTCCAAAATGCAAAGTGAAAGAGATCATATCGCTGCAGCTGCGGCTCCTGTGGTATTTTTTAGTAATAGTGCGCGGATCTCAGCGAAATGAAGAGGTCTTGACATGTTCGTCTGTGATTATGCGGACGACCACGCACCACCTCGCACCGCAGCTTTGAACTTACCGACTCGCCTTTTACGGACGATTTCCCACGGTGCGCGGTGCGGGTTGATCGGCGTAATATAACGCACCATGGTAAGTCAGCCTAAAAAACTCATTTTTTATTTATCCCGAACAACAAGGAGAATTGAACGTTGACGAAACAGACGATTGCATTTAGTCGTCGTCGTCTAAATGTATACCTTGGTCATAAGATAAAGCTGGGGAAAGAAAACCAAACAGCAGAGCTACCAAGAAGAATAGGTCTGGGCTGGGCAGCATTTGGTAAATTGAAACACTTGTTTGAAAATAAAGAAATCCCAATATGCCTGAAAAGAAAAATGTTTGATACATGTGATGTTGACATATGGACTAGAAATATCAACGCTAACAGAAAAAAGCATACAAAAATTAAAATGTACACAGCGGGCCATGGAAAGTCAGATGCTCGGCGCAAGCCTTCGAGATAAAATCAGAAATGAAGAAATAAGTCGCCGAACAAAAGTTGCCGATATTATGGACCGTATTGCAAAACTAAAATGGCAGTAGGCTGGACATATGGCTCGACAGGAGGATACTAGATGGGCACCCAGAATCCTACAGTGGAGGCCCTGGACAAAAAATAGAAGCATCGGAAGGCCTCCCAAAAGGTGGTCTGATGACATGGTCCAGCAAGCAGGAAGAACCTGGATGCGAAGGGGGAGAAATAGAGACGAGTGGAAGAAAATGAAAGAGGCCTACATCCAGCAGTGGAGGGAAAAAGGCTAAGGAAGAAGAAGTAGAGACAGACGAGCGACATATGTTTGCAGATTTACGGAAACTAGAAAGTACACTCTTCCCCCGCATTCCACGCTCATATTCGCCTCGATTCTTGTGCATACGCAGGTGTCCGAACTCCGAACAGATGTGACCCGTCCCACATCTACCCTTCATCCTCATCTTTATCTTCCGCGAGGGAATATATTCCATACAAGACCCATATCGAGGATCAAATACAGTACGTACTTCCGCGCCCCTGAAGGTCCTGCCCGATGGCTGGACCTTCGGTTAGTTTAATCATGGAAAGAAAACAAAGTTTATTTAATATGTGAGAGAAATATTTAAATTAAAATCAGTTTAAATAAATCAAATATCGTAAAAATAAAACTGTACCGAAAGTCAGTATGGTGTAATGAATACGTTCATCAATGGAAAATTGTTGATGCTTGTGCTTTAAAGAAATATTTATCAATATATTTATTTTATCATAATAAATAAGTAATGTTTACTCAAATTCCGTAATAAATTAACTTACATCTGCATGTACATATTATACTCATTTATTAATTTTTTTACAGACTTTTGTTCTCGTTAAACAAAAGAAAATTTCCGTTTATTTTTTCATCCATTCCTATTTTTAGATGGTGGTGATTTTTCGTGATGGATGCGTAAAACGAAAGATTGTTGCGGTTAAATGGGAATGTTTATTTCTCATTAGAGATATGCTGCGGTAGCAAATGAAGATGTACAAATAAAGTAATACCGTAAGACTCCATGGTGGAAGGTCGACAACGATTCTTCTTCCTCTTCGGTTTCCAGCTTGCATACCCCCGCTGTGTCACTTGCACAAGGTTGCTGACGCTGTATTATCTCCATGGAATTATCGTGTTCTTAATCTATTAACTGACTTATTTTACTCGACTCAAGCAATATTACCCTAACAATTTGAACCACCTATTCGATTTATTTTATCGACCAGACAAAATAATTTTTGCAACACGATATTGGATCATGTATTCACGACATTGAAATTGAAACGTGGACGCAACGTCAGCGTGAACCATCTCCCTAAAGGCATTATACTTAGGGATTTATTTTATTTGAATTATTTTACTTACTAATAATTTTCGCACCACCCTATGTAAATATTTTTCTTATCATATAAAAAATTATCTCTAAATTATGCTCGCGCATATAGTTTGGCATCATAATAAAAACAATAAAAATATAGCGCCTACAAAATTTTTAACGATATCCTAGGTTTGACGTTTGGCGATCAAGTTGCAGAACGCTGATTTATCTTACATTAGATAACCGATATTTTGGACATCTAACTACTTTTAGAGATTAAGCAGCCTCTATTACCTATTTTTACTTCTATCTATTATCCACATCTATCTATCCCCATATAATTAGTTGTAAGTCATCGTCATCACCATTTCTCATCAAGAATATGTCTGAACTCTTATTTCCTTTAGTTTTCTTGCCTTATTCATGAGTTTTAATACATCTTCATAGTTAGCCTTACAAATCTCTGATTTAGCCACAAGTCACAGCATTTTTTTTAATGCTTTGTTTACACACCAAATGCTTTTGTAAATCTTGAAAGTTCTGCCGAAAGGGTTTATAGTAAATCAACAAGAATCCATATACACGGCTTATGCATGTTTTCACCCCAAACACTCTCATGTAAAAGCCAACATTTAGAAATTGTGATACAAAATGGAAGGTTCACAGTGAAGGAAAATCTCTATTATTTTCGCTTTTCGCCTCCAAAATTTGATCAAACCGAGACCGATGTCTAGAAATATTAAAATATTCGACTGTAAAACTCTCATGAGATCAGTACTTAAACCTGCAGTTGTGACGTTGGTACTGACTAAGAGGAACAAGCGAGCACTGGAGATTTTGAAAGGAAACATTTGAAGCGCATTTTTAAACTGGTTCTAGAGCTCTTTACTTTATTTTAGGAGCTAAGCGTCACAGTATTTATAAACATGGGAAGACTTCGGTGACTGGGTCATGTGGAGAGAATTGAACAACAAGCACAGATTCAAAACTGGAGGGAGCTGGCACAAGACGGAGAAGACTCTTGAGAAGGTCAAGACCCATCAGACATTGTAGAGACAATGCAGATGATGGTTATGATGCATACAAATATCGTGTATTAATATCCTTATAGTGATATCAATACACGACAGAGTGAGATATTTAATGCAAATAGGTACCGAGCGCACTAACTGTATTATGAATTCGCCTACACATAGATCGTACTGTCTAGGAAATCAATAAAGCTCTGTTGATACATATATTTAAAGCTCGTAAACTATACAGATACAAAAGACGAATCTACTTATCTTCTATTTAATAGTTTGTGGCTAGGCGACATACTAAAGAAATGTATGCCCCTCAGGATGACGATTGATTAATGTCTATTACCATATTTAATATCTTTCCTGAGGACATATTTGGGTCTCCCATGTCATTTCGTAAATGCCGCTGCTTCTGTGAAATTATACAAAATCAACGATAGATGGCGTTGGTCGCGCACGGGCAAAACTGTCACGCGCCGGCGTGGTAAAATATAATCTTCTCAAAAACTCTGTTACAATAACATCGGCACTGGTTTGAATGCGAACTGACATGCACATAATATAAAAGATTCGTATTTTTTTTGGAATCATATTGTTTGTGTTATTATCCGTGAAAGTTTCACCAGTCCAGATTTATCTCCGCGTGTTTTTTTGTGACGTGGAAGTTGAAGGCCTTCAAGATACCTGCAAAAAACAAGGACACACTGACCAACTGTCTTGAGGATAAAAACTTGCACAGGTTAGTGGTTATTTTTGACATGATTTGGTAGACTCATATCAGGGAGAAAACGTAATCTGATATTTTGCATTGTCATATTGAGAGGCATTACTATAAGTGAATATTAAATTCACCCCAGGGGCGAAACAGCTATTTACACGCTGTTTGGGCGCCCGTCCAGTTTGCTTACATACTTAATAACTATGCTATATTAACACTTTCCGCTTTGTATTATGTGTAAATCTAATTCAGAGCGCGTTTTATTAATAAATTATTAACAAATAGTAGTGTTATTATCAATTATTCGTCCCTCGACACACGAGTCGTAGTGTAATTGGGCCCTGTGGCTTGTTGTATTGTAGAATAAAATCTTATACTACTTACATAACCTCTAAAAGACTGTTTAAAACTATAAACTTCCAGGTATGGGTGATGAGGATAAAATATCAACCATCAACTTTTTACGGAGGACTCGTTCCATGTATTTTTACTGCCGTTTTATTCGTCGTTTCTAGCAAATAATTTTTGCTTAGATACAACCCACCAGGGGCCCATAAAACGTAAGAGATTTTAACAAAGGTAGTATTTTCATTAGGCAGATACGTGTAGGTATACGTGTGTTGGTGTTACGTAAATATGTGTGTTTGCGAAGTCTGTCTTGTGTAATGTTCATCCTAAATAATGGACGGGTGTGAGAATTTTCCGTGAAATTTTAAACTTTTTTAATGTCTTCCGCGCACCATTAGGCAACACTGATTTAAGGGAGTCTAATTATTCATCCAGTAAACCGAAACTCGTAGAAGGGTTGGGAAGATAATGGCATTTTAGATTTATAAATTTGTATCACAAAGAAATTTAGATTAAAGTGTGAATATAAGCTCAATAAACTGTATTAATGACTGTTGATGGATGCCAATAATCCTAAAGATATTTAAAAAAATGTATGAAAATTGTCATAACACGTTTATTTTTTTTGATCAAGAAATATATATATATATATAAATATATTGTTTAAATGGAATTATATTTTCTTCAATAGCTTAATGAATTTGCGTTAACATAATAAAAATGAATAAAAAGAAAACGCTATGTGTAAAATTAACTATTTGTTGGATATTTCATATGATTCATATGCTTATAATAACATAGCAATTTGTAATTAGTTTTTCAACTCCCAAATATTTTTTTTGTTTTCTTGAAAGTATATACTTCTATTTTTAATTTTAAGTATACGTTGTATCCCTAAGAGAACATTGGCCCCGAGAAATGTTGTTTATTAAATAAAAAGTATTATCATACAAAAAATTCTTTTGATTTACATATAAATGAGGACATGGGACCTTGGCAACTATAATAAATTGGATGAATCGCTTACAAGGATTAACATCTGAGTATCGAAAATTTTTATAATAATTACCACCGAGAATTAATCTCCAACTTTCTGCTACCGAAAGAATAAATTTGTAAGTAGTTATATTACGGTAACCATTTTATTTCTCGTAACTATTTACTAAATGCTTTTTCTTATATTAGGTCCTTACATATGAAATTGGCGTTTAGTATGGGAGGAACATAAAGCCGATTTTTTTTTTATAATATATTTCTTTAATCAAAGTATGTACCATTGCTATCTATGCACTTTTGCCATCTCATAGGTAGTTCATCGATCCCTTTACTAAAAAAACCATTCGGACGGGAATCAATAAAATCTTTGAAGGCGGTTTGGACTGCCCCATCGGAGTTGAATTTTTTCCTTTGCAAGAAGTTATCCAAATTTCGAAAAAAATGGTAATCTGTTGGGGCAAGGTCCGGAGAGTACGGTGGATGTCTTAGACATTCCAATTGAAGCTCCTCTAATTTGGTAGCCGTCTGTTGTGCAGTGTGTGGTCTAGCGTTATCATGAAGCAGCAGTGGCCTAGAGCGATTAACCAGCCTCGGTTGTTTAGCAGCTAGCTTTTCCATCATGGTTTGCAGTTGCTGACAATAGACATCTGCCGTAATCGTCTGGCCAGATTTAAGAAAGCTGTAGTGAACGACACCAGCACTAGTCCACCAAACGCTCACAAGTAACTTTTTTGGAGTCAATTTTCGCTTGGGGCATGGTTTGGCTGGTTCGGCAGGGTTCAGCCATTGCGATGAGCGCTTCCGATTATCGTACAGGATCCACTTTTCATCACAGGTAATGATTCGATTTAAAATCCCTTCATTATTGTGCCGGTTGAGTAATGCAACGCAGCAGTCAACGCGCGTTTGTTGATTTGCTTCACTCAATTCGTGAGGTACCCACCTTTCAAGCTTTTTCACCTTACCAATTTGCTTCAAGTGGATTAAAACAGTTTTATCACTAACACCGCAGCCTGCAGCTAACTCGGATGTGGTTTGCGATGGATCCGCTTCCACAATAGCCTTCAATTCTTCATTATCAACTTTGGTCTCCGGCCGTCCACGGGGCTTGTTCTGCAGGTCGAAATTTCCAGAACGAAAACGTTGGAACCAAAAACGTACTGTGTTTTATTTTGCGGCACCGTCGCCATACACATCATTAATCCTTCGAGCCGTTTCTGCAGCACTGGTGCCACGGTGGAACTCGTACTCTTAAATATAAATATTCATTTTGTAAACTGAGTGACGCAAAGAAAAAAACAATTGAGGCAAATGAATTATAATTTTTAAAACACAAATACATGAGTAAATAGCTGTATAAATTTGGATTTGGAATTCCTAACCAAAGAGAAGATATTTGAGATCAAATTTGCCAGTACGGCAAAAAGCCAATTTCATATGTAAGGACCTAATATAACAGTAGCTTGATGGTCTCTTATTTGAGACACTCGCCCAGTAATCCTGATGAAATCACCAAGTTAGCCTTATTCTATTTAAAAAAAATATATGAGTAAGTTAAAAATACAATGAAGAAGTAACATTGATTTAAAATGAATTAAGATATATCACATAAAAGTATACACAGTAAAATTTCGTATCTAAAAATACAATAGTCGCCGAAATTTATTTCCGGAACTTTCTAATGCATGTAGATAGCTATACTTTTTAAGCTACATTGGTGAAAAATAGTTATAAAATTTCATCTTAATTTGTACGGTTCAAATTAATTTCATTTTTCCACTAATTTAATTTACTTTGTATGTAATGGTTGTACTTAAAGGTTTTTGAAACACTACTCACTTGGAGTGTAGGAAAATGAAATATGATGACTTTCTCTATACTATAGTTTTAGCTAAATTGGTAAACAAATCTAACGACAATAGAAGGTTCTGAATTCCAGTGATAAATATTATTCCATTTTTTTTTATCATATTTGTAAGTACTTTTATCACAAAATATTTGATAGAATAAAATTTTTTATACTTCAAAATGTTGTCTTCTTAAAAGCAAACGTTTTTGTCAAGCATATATCTATTTACAATAATATTTATAATATTTACATTGTTATATTATTTACTTTTCAATGCAACTAATATAATAAATTCATAATCTTCAACTAACGAAATAAATTTGCCGCGCAAAATACTAAATTAGGTAGGTATATCATAATTCTAAATTGTTTCAAATGACCACATGCTAACACGAATCTTTGACTGAAAATCTGTATACACGGAAAATGAAATATGATAACTTTCTCCATACTATAGTTTTAGCTAAATTGGTAAACAAATCTAACGACAATAGAAGGTTCTGAATTCCAGTGATAAATATTATTCCAATTTTTTTTTTATAAGTTAAAAATCAAAATATTGTGTTTCAATTAAATGTGATCCCATTCATGATCATATTAAAATTAACGGTGTTTTTTTTTTGTTTGATTTGGTAAAGTTTTGGATTAAGAGAGTCATTTTTATGGAAAGTTAATCTGATTCTGAATTTTTCTCAAAAATTAATAACTTATACTTTACTGCACTTTGAAGTGTTTTGATCGGAGTATATTTTCATCAGATATGTCGATGTTTCTGGAAGTCGATCAACTCGTGATGATTAATAATATGTTTTTGTTAATATGATCGTAATCATATTAAGATAATATTATTCTTTGAAATTTTTTAACAATAAACAATGTACTTTCACAACACTATTAATATTTCTACATGGTAATACGAGCCAAAGGAGAGCATCTATTTACAAAGTTAATAAATAAAGGAATAAACATATAATGTATTTTTTAAAGTTATTAACTAAACGTTTATAAGCTTGGAGGTTTATTTTTTGTATTTATATTGCATATATTTTTTATTTAAACACACAAAAACTCAGAAGAAGTTGATTTCTGCAAGAAAAAAAATCAAAACATTTAATGTCGTCAAAAATTATATATTTTAAATGATAGCGTGATTTTTAAATGCACCCGGTTTCAAAATGTTTTTTCTCATTGGAAAGATACAATGAACCAAACAGCTTCTTATTATTCGAGACTTAATTTAATATTTCAAACCTTTATATTGTTATTGTTATTAGTTTGCAAACTGAAAATAGTTGCGTTGATCTAGAAATACCCGAAACAATAAACTGTACACTGTCTTTTCCACAGTTTCGAAGCTTCACCGAAACAAAATTTCTGGTTTTAATTTAGATATAATAACTTCTTCAAAGAGGGCAAAATAATATTAATTTATATATTTTTGTCTTAACTTCGATTTTTGACTTTAAAATTGTTGGAATACAATTGTATCCTGACAAAGGGGCCATGAATTCTGAAATATGTTGATATTTTTCAATACATAAGAGGTGAAAACAATGCTTATTTTTATTGATTGTGGCGTACAGATGCAAAACCGCCTGTGGTAGGTACCGCAAAAGGCTCCATATGTATAGTGGCGGTTTTGCAACCAGACGCCACAATTATAAGATATAAATAGTCTGCTATATTAATAGCAATATTTTTTTTAATTTTTAAAAATATACATTCAATCGTACCCACATGTAAGTCTTGGTGTCCCTGTTCAAAGGATTCAATAAGCTGACGTATTTTGGAGAGGAGCGGTAAAATAAAAGCTTACTTATCGGAAATCGCGATCTTGATGAAACATTTTATCATCATCAAGTTCGTTATTTTAAAATATCCGTTTAACGGAAAGTAACTTAAGTGAAAAATTATCCTCCATATAATCCAGCCAACTGACGGCAAACGCAGACACGTAAGCCACAAGAATTCCAACAAAGGTTTCCCGAAAAGCAACCTTCAAACCGTGCGCGTTCGGCACGTAGAATGGTCAGAATACCTTCTTTGAGGACAAAGGTCCTTTAGCATTCACCCAAGGTCACTCACAAACTCAAAAATGCTTCATTTTAAAACAGGATGATTCAAAGGTTATTTAGTGTTGGTATCCACAGATTGTAGGAAAACAAGAATGCTCGTGTGTGTTTTGTTTTATAACGTGTTTTATATATCATTTTTGACAATTTACGTGTCCAATATAAATTATTACTTAAAGTTAACTTTAGATTGAAAATACCAATGGGATATAATGATTTCAATTTTGTGTTATCTGTCGTTAAATTACAAACCTTAACATGACGAAAAATATTCAATCTTCTGGATTATGTCTTCCGGGGTATTGTTCCGTGTTATTATGAACTTTCTGGCCAACGTTTCAGATCCCATTGCAGGGTCCATCATCAGGACTGATCATCAGCCCGATAATGGAACGAAACGTCGGCCAGTAAGGTCATAATAACACGGCATAATACCCCAGAAGATACAAACCAGAAAATTCTGAGTGGCCGTGAAAACCTAAAAACATTCTTGAAAAATATCCAATTGAATTTTTTCTTCAAAATATAAAATATGTGACTAACAGACCTACACTTTAAAAGGTGTTGATAATACATGCATCTACAAGAAACAAGAGTGCTTACTCTTTTTTATTGAATCAATAATATAATTCGCCACTCTGCAGAATTCAGAGACTTTGTAATAATCTGACCTAACCGTGTATAAGGTGGTTGAGCCTTGGCTCACCGAACCGAAGCTACCAACTAAATTTTTTTTTAAATCTAACCGAAATTAATAAACCATCTAATATAAGTTCTAATTCAGATACGCAACCTAAAATACTCTTACTGATCTCGATCGTACTGTTCCGAAATACACATTATAAAATAGATAATAACCTATAAGTATCTCTACGTAGATAAAAGGTTAGAATTATCCGTTTTGAATGAACTGAAAGGATTATTTTGTAAGAACGCGATGCGGTCGTAATGTTTCTTATCGATGTTTAATTAATATCAAAATCCTATTAAGTTATCGCAAGTTTCATTCTAAATGCAAATACTACCTAATGGCTTTTATCCTAGTTTACCAGGATATCTCTCTATACTAGATTATCTATTAAATGGCTCATGATGTCGTTTTTTTTCTAATTTATAAATAAATAAATCACTATACTCTCACTCAATTACTATAGAAACGTCGAAGTTATTGGCTCGTGATATCGTCTTTAGTCTATAACTCCCCCTCTATTGTGACGCACGTGGCAACCCTAATATTTCAGAAAACGTGTTGGAAATTCTATATTTACACATACAAAGATAATAATATACTTATAATTTTAACTCGGACTTGACTACAATACATATAAAATTTATTGTTTAGAGTTTCCATTTACTGGAATAACTAACCATAACAGAAACGTAAAATATCTGAAAGAAAAGCACATTTACATATCATTTTGTTTTTAAATTTGCTTACTTTTGTTGGCTGCTTCTATATACAATTTATAGTTTGGAGAAAAACACATAATCAGATTGTTTCAGTGATTCGCCTCTGGATTGGTTATCTTGGTAGAAACTGTATTTATCTGCAAACCGAGAGTCTAATAATTTGAAAATAGGTCTACTTCCGAGTATGTGGTGTCTGTCGCTAACAGTACTTCACTTTTCTCGTTAGGAATTTATTTAACAAGTTAAAAAATGAATCTATGGAAAGGAGGATTATGTCCGTGGGTAATGACATATCCTCGGTTTCCGCGCTAAAGGGGCCCCATCGTCCCGCCCCTTTAATGGCCATGAAAAACTTCCTTCTATACATTTTCTCTGGCGTTTCCTTTACCTTGATAAACAACCCGAAGCTAAATCTTGATATAGCCACGTAGTATGTTCCATTGCCTCGACAAATCGTCAGCATTCCGAAGAAAATGTAAATCCAAGGTATACCAAAACTTTAGGGATCACTTGCGTCTAAAGATTAAGTTGGAAGATATTAATAGTGGCACCTAATTCTTTTTAGGGGTCCTTGCGTCTAAAAGAATGTTGGTTATTAGTTTAAAGCTGATTATTGCAATTTATCCTCTGTGGAGTATAAAGATAATTTCTTGGTAATTGAAAATGTGAATTCCTCCTCGTAGAATGAAGACAAGTATGTTTAACCAATGGAACATTCCACGTGAACAGAATATATTAACCATGTGTCAATACATTCATAGATATCCAAAGCGTAGTGAATAAATCTACCTCACCAACTTCCTATGACCATGTGACTATATTTATACAATAATTAAACGAGTTATCTGAGCAAAATAATTCGTGTAGATAACGGGAATACTTTATTTCAAATATCGTTGAAGCAAAATTTAACGTCCGAACGAAATCGCAATATTCAGGGGTGTATCCTGAATCGGTTGCGCATAATTAATAACCCGATTCACTTTCTCTCCCTCCCGTTCATATAAGTCAGAATGAATTATTTCGCAATCACAGCGCTCTCACCTAGAAGATTCTTCCTTCAATCAAGTACAGGCGTAATTTCGACCCATTGAGGAATGACCCATCTGTACTTCTTGAAATTCCCTAGTTAGAACTAGTTCTTTATATATAGGGAATATGCACGTAATTATGGATTTTTGTCCTCATGATTGAACGTCTCCTTGGCAAGAAGCGGGGCAAACCCAAAACAATCAACCCACTTCATTCGCTCCCTCTCTTGCGTTCAAATGATTTGAATTACGTCTAATGGGATTAAAATGGATTGGTTCTTGTCTTTTTCCACTCCATGATCCATCAGAAATCACGCCGAACTAATTCCGGGGGTCAACAACATTGACTTCGGACCAAACGTCATACCTAATGAGTTATTTCGGGCAGTGGTCCCTTTTAGGAATAAAGCCTTACTTATAAACCCATTGTCGGACGTATATCATGGTCTTTATACTCCATGCTTGCTACCACCAAAACTGAACGATGCCATCGCAAGACGAGTCATATTATTTCAATCCTAACTGCATTATTTATAATGAATCTAAAATATCGTCATAATTTTGTTACTCGAAATCAATATATATGGATTATTCTATCTGCCTTCACGCACTCCTGATGCTGAAGGCATCCCTACGATAACTCTTGTTTATTCTAGTATAACTGATCCATCAGAAATCACGCCGAACTAATTCCGGGGGTCAACAACACAGACTTCGGACCAAACGTCATACCTAATGAGTTATTTCGGGCAGTTTCCTTTTTAGGAATATAAAGCCTTACTTATAAACCCATTGTCGGACGTATATCATGGTCTTTATACTCCATGCTTGCTACCACCAAAACTGAACGATGCCATCGCAAGACGAGTCTTGTTATTTCAATCCTAAATGCATTATTTATAATGAATCTAAAAATGAATTGGTTACCGCTTTCAGTCAAACACTGTCTCTTCTCATATTCATACAAGTCGGAATTAACTATTTCGCAACTACAGCGCTCTCACCTAGAAGTTACTTCCTTCAATCAAGTATAAGCGTAATGTCGACCCATCGAGGAATGACCCATCTGTACTTTTTGAAATTCTCTAGTTAGAACCAGTTCTTTATATATAGAGAATATGCACGTAATTATGGATTTTTGTCCTCATGATTGAACGTCTCCCAGGGGTCGAACGACGCAATCTCAAAACAACCAAATTCGACTACATTTTAAATCCTCTTTCAAATGATTTGAATTATGCTTAATGAAATTAAATATGTATCTTTCCTAAGAATATACTGCCTACTTCGATATTAACTGTAGATAAATTTGCTTTAGAAAAATTTTAGAACATTTAGAAACAGTTTAACAATACTGTTATATAGACTAAAAAGGTACTCATCCTGAAATCTTGTAGTGGCTTGAATCCATAGCTCAGAAGGCCCTTCCTCCAGACTCTGCATAAGTGTGTATCTTGTTCCTCCAGCTTCCCATTTGGCACATATCTCTTCATTCTCTCGATGGTTATAAATACATTTAAAAGAATCCTAACTGTTTTTATTCCAATAATTAGATACTGACATTTTGACACTATAACAGCGATGAATTTGGATGCTTTCGTAACTGATTGTCAAATACCGAAACAAATTGCTTTGGAAACTATATCTCTGATAACGTAAAAACGCGCGAAACAAACGAAACCAGCGTGGCCTCTCGGTTCAAAACCCTCCAAAAAAACTCTCGAGTTAACGCTCCAACACCTACTTATAAACTTTTTTTCATCGGAAATTCCTTCTCGAAGCTTCCCCCTCCACCAAAGATCTCATTGGTTAATTTCTATCATGTTTTCAAATCAGGCCTATCACGAGCCAACACCTATTTACGCGTCTATCTACCATGGGTGTAGTGAAACTTTTCTCCAAGACGAATAATATTATTATTTTTTTGAATCGACGTCCTGTCGTCAGTGGCGCAGTCGTGACTCTCACAACACAAGTAATAAATTAATCTTAAATAGTTCTTTTGGAGATATTC
>JADDOH010011478.1:0-37102 GCA_016648135.1 Agrypnia vestita | reverse complement strand
CTCTCCTCCCGGCTCCCCATCAGGCACAAGTGCCACATCTACCACCAACCGTTATCAGTGTCTTTCGGACAACGAAGACACTGATGACACCGACGCCGAATCCGTCATTGAAATAGACAACAATACCCAAACTCCAGCACCAACAAAGACTCCAACCACCAAGAACCCCAACATACCACCCATCATCATTAGAGGAAATGATAACTGGCGCCAACATGTAGATACCCTAAAAAAATCAGGAATCAAAATCAAGACGGCTAAAATGAACAAACTCGGCGTAAGTGTAAATGTCGAAGACATTGACAGCTTCCGTCAAGCCACTAAAATTTTAGAAAAAAATAACACGCCCTTTCACTCCTTCCTGCCCCAACAGGACAAATCTCTAAAAGTTGTACTCCGAGGCATCCCCACCGACATCACCGACGAAGAAATTTCCGAAGAACTGAAACCAAATTTCCCAATCATATCAGTTAGCAGAATGAAAACCGGACCAAACCGAACCCCAATGCCCCTAGTACTAGTCCAACTTATTAACTCTCCCGAAGGAAAAGAGATATTTAATATAACCTCCATTTTCCACTTGAGAATCCAGATCGAAAAACTGAAAAAAAAAGACGCCCCGCAGCAGTGCCATCGCTGCCAGCTGTTCTATCACTCTGCAGTCATGTGCAGAGCCCCCCCCGATGTGTAAAGTGTGGCCAAAACCACCTAACATCTACATGCACACGCAAACAAGAAGACGGCCCACCCAAGTGTGCCAACTGCTCCGGCGAACACCCGGCAAACTACAAGGGTTGCCCCTTCCATCCGGCTCCAAGAACCACCCATCACCAGCAAAACCAAACACCATCTGCCCCCCCTCCCCCTCCCTCTAGACACACCTCACCCAACATGTCATATGCAAGAGCCACTGGAGTCTCTCCACCCACTAACACACAAAACACAACAACACCCTCAAACTCAAATCTAAACACCACCCCCAACTTCAATGGACTTAGTTCCATATTATCAATCCTCCAGAGCCCCCTCATAAAAAACTTAATTCAAATCGTCATAGAAATCCTCCCACGTCTTCTTTCAGCCTCTTCTGGATCTGAAATACTATCCATAATCATAAACGAGTCACCCAGACTCATAAGTGTCTTCAACATCATTTAAATTCTCAATGGCTACCTCCAACCCAACTAACCCAACCAACCTACACATAGCATTCTGGAACGCAAACGGACTAGAGAGAGATCGATTTGAGCTAACTGACTTTGTCAGGAGAAACTTACTCGATCTCTTTCTAGTCAATGAAACACACCTCAAACCATCACAAACTATAAACATCCCCAACTTCCACTGCTACCGTAACGACAGACTAACTCACAGAGGTGGAGGTACAGCCATATACATTAAACGTAACATCTCACACATAGTCACCCCCACCCCTACCACACTCCAACACATCGAATCGACATCAGTCACAATTTACACAAAACATTCAGGACCACTCCGAATCCACAGCATCTACAACCCACCCAAATACCTCAATACAAATGACCTTTCTCTGTTACTAAACGACGACACACCTACCATCCTAGCCGGCGACTTCAACTGCAAGAACCCGGCCTGGAACAGCAGACAGACAAACACCAACGGTAAATACCTCTTCAAATTTATTAATCAAAAAAACCTATCTTCAACAGCCCCAAACCAACCAACGTTCTTTTCTTCAGTCGGATTCAGACCCGATATATTAGACATAGCTGTCCTAAAAAATTTTCATTGGTCTCATTCCATATACACAAAGAATGACTTGAACTCAGATCACAACCCTGTATTTATGGAAATTCTTGACTTCCAAAACAACCCGCAGCCCACCGAAAAAAAAAGACCAGTCAACTGGCCTTTATTCAAAGAAGTCATTCATGATAAATTCACGATTCCCCCACCAATCTCCACCTCAACAGAACTCGATGAAGTCATAAATAACTTCACCAACATCATCCAATCAGCTATGTCCGAGGCTACAAAGCCTCCTGCCCCCGAAGCCCCACGCATATATGAACTCCCAAAGCACATTCAAACCCTCATTAGAGCCAAAAATAGAGCCAGACGACAATGGCAAAAATACGGCGACCAATCCGAACGATGTCGTTCCAACCGAATTCAAGGACAAATCCGTACAGCTCTGAAATCTTACCGAAACCAAGAATGGAATAATAAAATTTCAACCCTCAAAACAGAAGATGGTTCCATTTGGAAACTCTCAAAATCCCTCAGATCCCCCAAAACCCCAATAACCCCCATTCACGCAGCCACAGGCCTACTATACGAAGAGGATGAAAAGGCAGAAGCTTTTGCCGACAGCCTCGAACTCCAATTCGAACCCAACCACACCAGAGCTATAATCTCACATACCGAACGAATAAATCGCTACGTCAACAATATTCCCAGATCCCCGCCCTCAGACAATATATACTTCACCTCTCCAGAGGAAATAAAAAAAATCCTCAAGACCAGGAAAAATAAAAAAGCTTCAGGACCCGATGGAGTCCCCAACACAGCCCTCAAACTTCTCCCACACCTGGGAATTATGTTCCTCACATTCATCATCAATCAAGCCTTCCGTATGCAATACTTTCCACAAGCGTGGAAAACTGCACACATAATCTTATTTCCAAAACCAGGCAAAGACCCAACTTTCTGTGCAAATCACAGACCCATCAGCCTCCTCTCAAATGTGGGGAAAATCTATGAAAAAATCATTCTAAACCGCCTTCATGACCAACCTGGTCTTCACATCGCAATCCCTGACGAACAACACGGATTCCGCTCAAATCACTCCACCCTCCACCAACTCTTACGTGTTGTTGAATTCATAGCCGACGGCTTCAGAAAACATCTCACCACCTGCGCCCTCTTTTTAGACGTAGCGAAAGCTTTTGATAAAGTTTGGCATAACGGCCTTCTTTATAAACTCCACCAATGCGACATCCACCCCCAATTATACGGAATTCTCAAATCCTTCTTGAGAAAACGAACCTTCAGAGTACGATTCTCTCCGAACACTCTATCTACTCCTCGATATATGCGTGCGGGAGTCCCCCAAGGAGCTATCCTTTCACCATACCTCTTCAACGTCTTCACTCACGACATCCCAAAACCCAAAGATAGGTACTCCAAAATAGCACTTTACGCTATTTTGGAGTAAATAATTAAATAATGTTCTGTGCGGAACAATGATGAAAAGTAAAGAATCTTTAAATGATATGAGAGCAATTCTTATAAACCAAATGAACTTGTTAAGAGACGTGGTAGAAGAAATTAAAAAAAGAGTAGAAAATATTCTTAACTCTATAATGTTCGGAAGAAATAATATTATTCACCCTTCCATCATAACACCGTAACAAGCATATAAAGAACTATCAACTAACATCAAATACATTGCTCACGGAAGAGAATTTTTTATGCCACCAACGCTGGATAATACACGCATAATACTAAATTTAGCCACTCTTACATCATATTACAAAGATAACAAAATCATATATATAATATCTATACCCTTAGTGCAAACTCAAGAATTTGTTTTATACAAAACGATACCATTACCAATACCACATGATAAATTCAAACCTAGTACATTTTCACTTATACAAAATGAACATAGTTACACAGGAATAACGAAAACAAAAATACTTTATTTTCAAATCGATAACTTAAACGATTGTAAAATTGTAACATCAAACCGTTTAATCTGTCACAGAATGGACGTAATATCAACTACAGATAACCCGTCATGCGAAACGGAAATTCTAACCTCAAGTATAAACAAAATGCCACATACGTGTAATACTAGAACAATATTCGGAAGACTGAATATTTGGCATAAAATACTAAATAATAAATTGATATATGTACAAACATCTAAAACAAGATTATCGATAGACTGCAAAAAGGATATCGATAGACAAGATTATCGATAGACTGCAAAAAGGATAAAATCGAAGAGATAGGTGTGATAGGCACAGGAATATTACAACTAAATAAACCTTGTAAAGCCTACACTAAATTACTGCAATTCGTAGCAGATAATGACGTAACTATTAACTAACTCTACCTAAATACGATTTCAGTGTAGTCGAAGATGACTGTTGTACCAAAAGTAAAATAAACATCACTTATCCTCAAATATCCTAACGCAAATATCAATTTCTAACATAGATTTAGATGAATTACGCATGGCGTCACATAAACTAAATCAATTTGACGATGAGTTAAAAGAAATGAAAAATAAACCTCACATCATAAAATATACATCATATTATACCTCCATCATCTTTTCATTAGTTGGATTAGCAGGCATATATAGCTTGTATAAATTATATCGGAGATATAGAAAATTGAATCACGATACCAGCGGATGCTGCGTGAAAATATATAATCAATGTTTCACTAGACAAAATCAATCTAGAACTCCTATTCAAGACAGATACCCTGCTATATCTCTAACAAATATCAATTCTGAAAGTATAATGGGGAAGATACATCTGTTCTATCACCTACAGCTAGGGAAAGAATGGTTACAAGGTCTATGCAACCTTTAAGAGATAATACTTACTCTTAAAAAATTTAATGGTTTTAAATACTAATTAATACTAATTAATTACATTCAAATTTATTAATTGAATCAGGCAAGTCCTTGCAAATATTAAACTTTGTAAAGGTTCTATAAACATACAGTATGTATACAGTATGCAATAAACAAAAATTTGCATTATTTTAAAGGATATATCCAATGTCAATATTCAATATCGATGTTAAGATGGAACAAATCGGAGAATACAGGAGACGACCAAAAGATATTAGCGGATTTTATAAGGGGCCTTGGAAATGCGCGGTGTACCATTTTGGAAAAAAAATCGCACTGGCACTTTCTTTACGTTTCTAGAAATAAACAGTGGGGACACAACAGCACTCTTGGACGAAATATTCGAAAATCCGCCTATAAATGTCAATCGATTAAGTGTATGTCTTGCATACATGAGTATCTTTATGGCGGCAATGGTCGTCAGGTCGTACAAGACGTTCTTACATGCGGAGATTACGAAACTGCTGTGTGCTTCTTTCACAAAATGCGAGTGGAGGGCGGAAATCCGGGAGAGGGAGTGAAGTTACTATCCGAATGTGAGGAAAGGCGAGATACTATACCTACCTTGGAAGGCGATGCATTTGGAATGGGGCACAATGGAATGGTGCATGCAGATCATGAAGGGACCAGTGATATCGATCAACAAGGGGATAAGATACACGTTCGACCCGGTAACAATCTCCTTAGCCGAAAACGACGCGCTGATGAGGGGACTGGACCGGGAACGTCTGGGAAAGCTAATTCTTACAATGCGAACCTTATCTTCCTACTGGTTGAAAAACGAGCTTTTAACGAAGCCAGGGCACAAAAAATTCTATCAAGAGAAGCTGAGGGGATTAATTTGATTAATCGTGGCACTTTTCTAAATCGAAAACATCACGGATCCCAGCGATCGCCTCGAAAAAATTATACCAATTGTGAAGTATATTTTACCTAAGTTTTCTTCAGTCTACAAGCCTCAAAGAGAACTTTCTCTAGATGAAAGTATTATACCGTGGCGGGGAAGGCTTTCTTAAAGTGTATAATGCGTCAAAAATAATAAAATACGGAGTTCTTGTGTGTATGGTTAGTGAAGCCACTACGGGATATATTCGCAACCTCGAAATTTACAGCGGTAAAGGAAGACGATTATTAGATATTATCCATTCGCTTCTTGGTCCATATTTAAATTTGTGGCATCACGTATACATGGATAATTATTACAATAATGTGCAAACTAGTGAAATACTTTTGCAAAATAAAATAAGAACGTGCGGAACGATGCGTATAAACCGAGGTTTTCCAGAATGCTTTAAAACAACCAATCTTAGTGTAGGCCAAAGTATTTTCCGTAGACGAAAAGATGTATTGTTACAGCAATGGAAACCTAAGAAAAATAAAGATGTTCGTATGATTTCAACAATACATTCGTCTACTGTGCTAGAAAGTCACAGCATTGATTGGAGTAAAAGACAACATATTTGGAAACCGCAATGTGATATACAATATAACAAATATATGAAAGGCGTTGATCGTGCAGATCAGTACTTATCGTATTACTCTATAATGAGAAAAACAAAAAAATGGACCAAAAGAGTGATTATGTTTCTATTGAATTGTGCATTATTCAATTCTTGTGTATAAAACATTATTTCCGATGAAAAGACAAACATACAAACAGTTTTTGCGCGCGGTTGGGAAATTTTGGATAGCCGACCATATTTGTAAAACCGACACGAATGTAGAGGAACCGGTACCATCCACATCAAGAAATTTAGTGAAAAATGATCCTCCAGGGAGGTATCACTCGACATGAAAAAGCATCGGGGGATAAAAATTGTCACCGGCGGTAAAAAAAAATATCCGCAAAGACAGTGTCGTGTGTGTTAACGAGTTATAAGTGTACATTTTGTGACGTACCCCTTCACAGGGGTGAATGTTTTTATAAATACCATACTTTATCTAAATATTAGAATAATAGTTTTTATGTGTAAATTTATATTATGGTGAAAGGAATAGTTATAAAAGAACATGATTGACAGATGTGATTGCCGCAATATATTTCTTAAAATTTAGGCGTTTTGTTGACAGATAGTATGTAATATCGAGGACCATACTGCGGTAAGTGAGAATTCCAAATTTCATTAAAAAATAACTAACGGTTTAGAAGATAGAACGTTTTTTCTAAAATTTGTTTTTTTATCACATTCCGATGGTTTTCGCCCGCTACACGTACTAGTAATACGGGAGCGGCAGCCCGCACAAAAAGTGTTAATATGCCCATCTCTACCACCTGATTACAAATTGATTCACGTAATAATAAAAGAACTCTACTATCGGTAAAACCGACCTCTGGGAAAGAAGTCGGCCGAGGCAGTAGTTTTTAAGGGTGAGAAATAAAGTAACATTATATTAAATTTTAATTGAAACATTAGTTGTATACTTACCTATTTGTAAGGTAGTGTAAATTTTAATTAAGAAGAAAATAAAAGAAACTGTACCAAAACAAACCTTTATACAGTAAAACCTCGTTATTGCGAAATCCAAGGGACCGAAAAATATAAATTTCGTTATAACGAATTCCCACATATAACGAAATTTTTTCCTAATATGTATATTGTGCGCCATAGCAAAAAAAAAGTACCGCGGCCTTAAAAGAGATCGCAAATGGTTTTGAATAAGTCCCAATTGTCGGTTTATATGGGTGCTACATAATAAGACATTTGGCAAGCAAAGGAAGTTACGAGTATTTAAAACTAATGTCCCTGAGGAATCTGACACTTTTTTTCTAAAATTAATAATCACATAAATAGGTACGTATGCCGTAAAACGCGTACAGTAAAACATCGATCTCTTAAAATTATATAATTTATTTTCCCTTGTTTAGTTTTGTATTTAATTAACTCAGTTATTTGACTCAAAATAAGGATCTCTGATGATAATTTTGGTGACAGAGAATGCCGCGAACGCCGCGCCGCGCCGGTAGTTTTGACCTTCGAAAATGTTGTACACAACACAATCAATGTAAATATTCAAGTATAATATGAAAAGTGATAAAAGTTGATGGTAATAGTGAAAATGAAAAATTCTGATAATATTGCGCGTAATAAATGGTTGTAGAGGCGCTCCCAGTTCAAAGCGGCCGTACACATGCGCGATGCGCGTGACTGCGACGCGGCGGCTTGCGGGGTATTCCCCATCGCGTGTTTGCGCGAAAAAAAATCTGCGCAATATTATTATTTTGTTTGAACAAACTTTTTTTTCGTTATACATATTGGGATATTTCGATTTAAGTACAATCTGTATGAAAAATTTGATGTAATATTTTTTTAAGTGATTCTAGAAAAAAATACACATGCGCCTCATTCTAACCTTTTTTGACAATGGGCAATAAAACTATTGTCCCAACTAGAGTTCACGGGGATTATGGAAAAATGCTTTATAGTGGGCCCATTAAAATCCCAAGGAGAAATTTTAAAGAATTTAAAAACCCCAAAAATACAAAAATTGCAGGAGCCCGCCGTCCGGAGATTTATTGCCTTTTACGACGGGACAGGCCGGCGTGCAGGCCGTAAAACTATCCGCGCTCGATGACAAACAATAATATTTTCATCTTGATAAAAAAATTCGTTATATATTTACGTAAATGTATGGATGTGTTTTCGTACGGAACTAAAATTATTTCGTTATACATATTAACGAAATTTCGCTATATAAATACATTTTTGTATGAAAAATTTATTGTGTAATTTATCTTGAAAAAAATTTAGATATATGACATTTTTCGGTATAACGGGGTTCGTTATAACGAGGTTCTACTGTACACAAGTATAAAAGAAGATAACCTCAATTCTTTATCCATAATTGAGTATAAAAAGGAAAATGTACCTATTATTAAGGTAACACCATTAAAAAATAGCAAATTAAACTATTATATTACACCAAATATCTGATGACTCTACATACGACTTCAAAAATATGTTTAACTCCACTGATATTATTTATAACGCAACCATTGTAAATGTTAATGAAAAGAACACCGGTGAAGATTTAAAAAACATTAAGTATAGTAATGACTTTCAAAACGTAGAATATAAATATGATGCAAAAAGAACTTTCGAAACTCAGTATATAAACTGTCGATTAGACAATAAAAGATTGAAAAGTCTTTACGAATCTCAAAATACTGCTTTTGACAGACTGTTAGTAACGCGAAAAAGAACTTCGTCTATTTTTTGGTAAATAGTCTCAGTCTTAAAGGGGGAGGTGTTATGTACCTCTGTTACTGTTACAAGTATAAACTTGCTTGTATTAGTCAATTCTTATTATTCATTGCATCATCTTTTAAAATGATATCATCGGTGAAATCATCGGTTAAAGTAATTAACTCGTGCCAGGAAGTCACGAAAGCCAAAAAACCCGCATACTCATTCCAATAAGGAAAAACCGCGTAAACTAGTTTCGAAAAGCTCGAGTGCGTAGTAGCTTACCACCCGAATCGACTTGCGCCGACGACGTCGCTCGCTATCCTCAGCTCGAGCAACACCTATCGATTCACACTGCCCGGCCCTGCGCCAGTGCTTTCAACAGTGTCGCACCTCGCCGAAAGTGCCATACTAGTGCCACGAAGTGTAAATCCGACCCGCTCCGCTGCATAATCCGCCCCTTTTGCGAAAGTGCCGCGCCGCGATACCGTTGTTCCGTCCGCCGCCTGCCGCATCCCTGCCCTGCGCCCCGCGCCCCGCGCCGCCCGCGTGCGACGAGCTACCCCACAGCCAGTCGGCACCGCGCCGAAAAGTGCAAACCCGCCGCGCTTTCACCACCGATCCGACCCGCTCCGCCGTCTTACTCGCACCCTTGTGCGGAAGTGCGCGCATTCCAGGGAAAAGTGAAAGCTTTAGAAAGTGCGCACATCGCCCCGTACCGCCGCCGCTAATTACCGTCGGACGACCCTCAGGCGCTCGGCCCCGCGCCGAAAAGCACCTTATCACCACGTCTACATCGCCGTTCCGATCCACCCCGCCGACTTGCTCGCACATTTTGCGAAAGTGCCGCGCGTTCGAGTGAAGTGAAAGTGCTACCTGCCCAGACACTGCATTCCATTCCAAAACAATTATAATTACCTTGGTATACCTATATTATTAGTTTATTCCATCACATACTATATTCTATATTCTATGTTTCTTTTTACATTATCATAATACTTAGTATTTTAATATAGCTTACTTATATTTCTATCTTATACTTTATATTTTATATCCCATTATAATCTACTTACATTGTTTATTTACCATTCTTAATATTTTTATACAATAGTTATACAGATCCTAACTCAAATCTTTTTATTCCCCCCATTTTAATTCCCTTTTAATTATTATATCATTATTCCTACACTTATCCACAAAGTGACTAACATAGTGACATCACCAGCATACTGTGGGTATTTTTTTAACTCTTGTCAGAGTTTTTTGTACCACAGGGTACACTCGCAAAGGCAAAAGTGAAATGGACACAACGAACTCGTTATAGTCGGTTGCCAAGCAGTGTACGAGTTTATTTTTCTATAATTGGTCGCATTTGGTCGAACAAGCCCGCCATCAAGGTCTCCGAAACACGCCCTGCCCCGGTGAGTCTCCGCACTTGCTTTCTCTTTGTCTTTTTGTCCAGCAGAGTTCAGTACTTGCTCTAAATCATTGTGTTTTTACTCTCACCGCAGTAAAAATTCCTACTTGCAAACCCCTAGTAAGGCCCCGCCGTCATCGACCATTAACCGAATTCCACGAACCCACTTTCGCCCCTATTGTCTAGCCGGCCCTCGGCGCCGGCCGCAACCTCCAGTGCACGTGTACCGATGCCCAGGTAAAAGCCCCGCATTCCACAGTCCCCGCGAATACATACCTCCTGCCTAGGAGGTACCCATAACGTTCAAAGCAAACCACCTCTCTCCCCGTTCAAAACAACCAACCTCTCTTCAAGAATCTTAATCATATTATTATTTTATTTATATTACCTAGTGAACGCCTGCTCCTACGCATCCGACTGCGGCACGACTACGCCAAGCGCGTCTGCGCGGCTGTGTGAGTGCACAGGAGTTGCAGACTTGCAGATGTTTTAGTGTGTTCGCACACCATTATATCTTCAAATTTGCATCTCAAGTGTTCGAATATTGATATTCGGACACTCGCATAGTCATACGGCTGCGAGTCAGTGCGTCAACGTGTCCGTGCGTGCGCTCGGTTGAGTACTAGTGTGCCATCACAGAACAAACCTCCAACCCCCCTCAACCCCCCCTACCCCCCCAAAACTCACCCCACCCAACGCAAATTAGCACCCACCATGTCTGAAAATACGCCAAGAAACTCTCCCTCCCCCCAACCATCAACTTCAAGTGGCTTCGCGCCACAACCCCTCAAATACTCCCCAAACGTGGAAACGTTCATCCGAGACAGGATGGATCGTCCACTAAGCGAGGCCGAAATGGCCTACGTTGTTATATTATTAAAGGACGGCTTCCGCTCCGGCACTATCAGCCTCCAAACAATTACGAACAAATCCCCCTCCCCCTCACCCCCCCACCCCCCACAAACAGCCACTCCCCAGCATCGCCCTAACCGAGATAGAAGCACCTCGGAAGCCCGCTCTGTCTCCTCCATCGAAGATGGAGGACGCACCCCCCCCCCCACCTTCACCCCTGACCCGTCTACAGACGAAGAATCATCTGCCATGGAATGGCAACAACCAAACCAGAAGCGCAAGCGCGCCCGTCCCAGCCCCAGGACCTCCCCTGTCTTAAACAGGAATACAACACCTCCAGCCACAATCAGGCGTATCAACACGCCTCCTCAGTCCCCGCCAAACAAGCGCACGGCTCAAGCGCCCGCAACCCCCACCCCCCCCCCACAACCCACCCCCCCGAGCAGCTCACCCAACGGCAAGCAAGCCGAAGTCCCCAAAGCGGTTTACCGCGGCCGCGTCCCCCCCATAGTCCTCCACACAAAAGAGGACTACGCAAAAATCGCAGCGACGCTCCAAGACAGGGGCATCGATTTCACTGCCCAAAACAAGGGCAAATTCATTTACATATTTACGAAAATCCCCCTTGACCACCACCGAGTCACAAAATATCTTCAAGCTCGCAACATCGAGCATCACTCATTCCGATTGCCCGAAGATAAACCACTGAAAGTGGTAATCAGAGGTATACCGGAATCCCTGTCTGCCCAAGATGTGGCAAACGAGCTATCCGTAGATTACCCGGTGATTACCACCCACCGGATGAAGCAGGGCCCTAGCCGCACGGCTCTCCCCCTAATCCTGGTCACACTGACCAGAAACGACGCGGGAAAAAAGATCTTTTCGGATCTCAAGGAGATCCTTCACCTACGTGTTACCGTAGAAAGACTACGAGCACGCGCCCGCCAAGCACAGTGCTTCAGATGCCAAGCACTGGGACACAGCTCAGCATGCTGCTTTGGCAAGCCCAGATGCGTCAAGTGCGCAGGAGATCACGCAACCGTCGAATGCGTGAAGCCCCGTGACACCCCCCCCAAATGCGCTCTCTGTGACGGCCCCCACACGGCCAACTACGGTAGCTGCCCCGCCCGACCCAAACCCCGCCCCACCCACCCCCGGCGCCCTCGCCAGCCATCGAACCACCGCTCTTACAGCGAGGTAACCCAGAATCAACAAACCCCCCCACGCAACCCCCCCCCCTGATGTCCATCAATGCGCAAATGCCCGACTCGGCCCAACAATTTCCGGTGCCAAGCTACGCATCCCAACGCGGTAGCAACGCGTCCAGGCACCAAACCGTAACTTTCCCACATCACGGGAGACAACCCCACCACCCCCCCCCCCACCCCCAAACCAACACCCACCCGCCAAGCAAACTACCCAATCCCCCCGCGTCACGAAGCCCCCCCCCAGCCCCCAGCAGGCTTCTCAACTCTCGTAGACGCGGCCTCAGAACTGAAAGCATTTATGCAGCACGCATCGCAAATGCTACTCCGTATAAACAACCTCCTCTCCCGATATGGCTAGACGAGCCACCTACCGCCCCTCCTCTATCCAAGCAGCGTTTTGGAACGCTAACGGTAAACTTCAAGATTACCGAGGAGAACTCGAAGACTTCCTAGCAAAATACAACCTCGACATCCTAATGATCAATGAGACCTGGCTAAAACCCAATCGCAAACTCTATGTCCCAAACTACATCGTTCACAGGACTGACCGAACCCGCAACCACGGAGGAGGCACCGCCATTCTGGTCAAGTACTCCCTTGACCACTGCCTTTCTAACTCCCCCTCCCTAACAAATATCGAGACTACAGCTCTCGTCGTCAACACAATCAACTCCGGGCCAGTAAAATTCATCTCAGCCTACAGCCCCCCCAACAAACGCCTCATCCCCGAGGACTTAAATAAACTCCTAGAAGAGAATATTCCCACCATCATTGCAGGTGACCTCAACGCCAAACACGGCGCCTGGCACAGCCGCCGCGCAAATACTAAAGGAAACCACCTTTACGATTACTCCCTCAAAACCCCAATATCCATAGATGCCCCAGACATTCCCACGCTGTACCCAACAAACGGCTCTCGCCCCGATGTCATCGACATAGCCATCTTCAAAGATATCTCCACCCCCTACACCCTCCAAACAGTAAGTGAGCTCTCCTCTGACCACAACCCCGTTCTACTATCAATTTCAGATAGCCAAACCCCGCTCAACCCAATTAGTCTAACCAAAGACCAAATCTCCTGGAAACTCCTCCCCAGCTGCATTGAAAGCGCAATCACCATCCCCACGTCCATCCCTGATTCTCAAGCTCTAAATGCAGCCGTTGAAGCATTCACCACCTCCATCCAGTTAGCAACGAAAAATGCCACCACCACCGTCCCAATAGACTCCAAAAGACCCGACCTACCCGAAGAGATCAAAGATCTTATTAGGGAAAAAAACAGAGCCCGCAAGAACTGGCAACGCTACGGCGACCCGTTAGATAAATACCGGGCAAACAGGCTCTCCTATGAGGTAAAAAATGCCCTCAGCTCACTTCGCAACGAAAGATGGCACAACTTCGTCTCGTCCCTAAGCGATGACCCAAGCGCATACTGGAAAGTATCCAAGTCTATGCGCAAACCAAAAAATTACGCCACCCCCCTTCAAGGCCCAAACGGCCCAGTGTACTCTGCTGCAGATAAAGCAGAAATTTTCGCAGATAGCTTGGAAAAGCAATTCACCCCAAACCCCGCAAACGACCCCGAAATGGTGTCCCGGATCGACGCTCACGTCGAATCTCTCACCTCTCAACCCCCTACAGGCCCCCCCATAACCCCCACTTCTCCAGACGAAGTCAAAAAAATCATCCACTCCCTAAACATTAGGAAAGCCCCTGGCCCGGACGCGATTACTAACAAAATACTAAGAAGCCTCCCCGCAAAAGCTATCTGTGCACTCACAGCCATCTGCAATGCTTCCTTCCGCCTTCAATGCTTCCCCGAAGCATTCAAACTTGCAGATGTAATCCTAATACCCAAACCAGGTAAAGACCCCCTCCTGCCCCAAAACCACCGACCGATTAGCCTTCTACCCTGTGCAGGCAAAGTTCTAGAAAAACTAATCCTCAACCGTCTAAAAGTGCAAACCTTCACCAAAAACATAATTCCAGACTTCCAACACGGGTTCAGAGAGAACCACTCCACCGTCCACCAACTTCTGCGCGTGATTGAGCAAATTACTGAAGGGCTCCTCAGGCGTCAATATACCGCAGTCCTGTCCGTCGATGTTAGTAAAGCCTTCGACAGAGTATGGCACAATGGCCTTCTCTATAAACTCGACCAATTCGGTTTCGACCCCTCCATGATCCAGCTTCTAGCCAGCTATCTCAGCGATCGCCATTTCAGAGTAAAACTCGATGGCCACTTCTCCACACGACGCCCACTTCGTGCAGGAGTCCCCCAGGGTTCACTCCCAGCTCCCCTCCTCTACAACCTCTATTCTAGTGACATTCCCCCCCCCATCGACGACAATGTCACAGTAGCACAATTCGCGGATGATACCGCTTTTCTAGCCACATCACCTAACCACACCCTCGCAGTACGCCGGGTCCAGAAGCAAGCTTCCGCACTCGAGAAGTGGTGCAAAGACTGGCGTGTGGAGATAAACCCCTCCAAAAGCGCCTCCACCCTCTACTCCCGAAGATCCAAATCCACTATACATAAGCCTAACATCAGAATGTTCGGCGAAAAAGTCCCCTCAATGAAATCAAATACCTGGGTGTCACACTCGACTCAAAACTCACATTTCGCACACATATAGAAAACAAGATCGAATCCGCAACTCGCGTCCTCTCAGCCCTCTACCCACTGATGTGCCGGAATAGCAAACTGGCCACAGACAATAAACTCCTGCTATACAAAGCCATTATACGTCCAATCCTCACTTATGCAGCCCCCGTCTGGGGCCACGCCGCAGTCAAACACACCAAAAAACTTCAGATTTTGCAAAACAAGGCCATCCGGTTAGCTCTGGATGCGCCGCGTTGGATCAAAATCACACAGCTTCATCACGACTCAGGTATTCCTCCGATAATGGAATTCATTAGAGAAACCGCCGAACGATTCTATGCAGGCATCCCAACCCACCAAAACCCCACCATTAATACTCTGTCGCGCTACGACGAGACCATCCCAAGAAAGATCAGGAGACCCAAAATGGTCCTCCTTCGGAACCCAAACCCCCGGGTTCCCCCTCCTGCATCATCTTCGCAGTAAAAATCCCTCCCCCCCTAAAATAAACCCCCGCAAGTGAGGTAAATTCATCCCTCACCCCACATAATGATGAAAGAGCAAGGGGTCCTTTGTGACCCGGTACTCTGCTGGCAACGAGATAAAAGTCAAAGTCGACTTGCGCCGTTCAGGGGCGATATAAACTAAACATCTATTCACTGAGCATCTATTATTCGTCAAGTGTTCTTGAATTCACATCGCCATCGTTGACTGTAATTGTTGAAAAATACTCTTGATTAAATTCAAAATATATTAAAATTGTTATTATTACTCAAGTCACCGGTCCACCCTCTACAACTTGAAGAAGACTGAAGAATCTAAGGAGAAATCCTCTTTAATAATAGAGAGAATAATTAGAAAAGGCCCACTCTCTTCATAAAAATGAGCAGACCAAATACTTAGGGTAATAACAGTACGTATGTAGTAGTACACGGCCTCATCCACAGCGCGGCTGTTCAGCCAGCGCCCCGCTCCGTCTACGAACTATGCCACTATGCTTTGAGCTGTCCACTCTCCGCGCCTATTGCGCCGCGCCTGTTTCGGCTCCATCTATCTCGCGGCCGTCTTGAAGACTGGTCGCATACCTGCCATGGCCACTGTCCTGACCCGGAGGTCCCTGCATTGCGCAGCGCCCACCACATCACGGTCGCTTTACCGCCTACTGTGCCGCGCCTACTGCACTATGGCTGCTGTGCCGTGCCCAGCCGCCGTCTACTTCGCGGCTGGCCGCTGCCTACCTCGCGGCTGACCTCCGCCCTGCCTCGAGTCGAGTCATACCGCTTCGCGAGGCCACCGCGCCCACTACGTCGCTGCCGCCGGCGCCGACATTACGGCCGCCTTACGATGCCACCGCCCTACACTGCCTCGCGGGTGGCCATCGTCCTGCCGTGCGTCGAACTTGTGATCTTTGTGCCTAATATAAGTGACTTTCGTATTTTATATTATTCTCTTTGTGCTATTCACTGTGTACATAATTGTTATTCCTTTTTGTAAATAAATTTGTTCCTCGACGAGCCGTCTTTCACTGAGTTCACTTGTTTAAAAGGTTTCACTCAAGTCATAAGGAAGACATTGGGAAATTCCTCTTTTGAAAAGAGAAGACTATTGAGTTGCCCTAATACAAACCCTCTTTTATCTAAAGGAGTGAGGAGGAACCAAAAGGAGATTTGAAAGAATCCACGGGTAACAACAAAAACTGGTGGCAAAATTGTGGAATTTTAATCAACCATCACTTCAGCCACTTCCAGCAACGTTTGGTTACCGTTACCCCGAGTGGAAAAAGAAGAACCTGATTATCGAAATCCTTCTTCGAATTTGAGAAGTCGACCTCTATTTTAAGACTTGTATTTCATCGATCGTGTATTTTAACACGTCCAGTGCTGAAAACGCCTATAGGCGTTCTTACAAACATTCGCTGTGTGCTGAAAACGGCGTTCTATGCATTAAGGTCAGTGCTAGACAATACGTGACACGGGTTGGTGGCTTTCGTTCACTTTTTGCATTCGTTTCGTTTGTAAATATAAAGTTGGTTTACACCGGAATTCTCGCGTGATATTTTTTAACATCTTATTTGTTTTTATTGTTATATTTTGGTAAATAATATTTTTTCAGTTTGAGTGTTAGAGACCTTTCAGTGTAAATTTTTTTTACGTAATATATATATATTTTAATACTATACACAGCAGCGATCCGTAAGACATTTTTATCAGTAAAAATGTATCAACCATCCTCATCAAAGCGAGCTAGAGTAGAAGCTGTGATAATGAGTGATTGTGAATATGACACTGAGAGTGATTATGAAATCGACAGTGATATCGAAACTGACATTGTAACTGTCACTGTAACTGTAAACCAAGTGTCAATGAAGATTTCATGGAAGAGCTGAATCGGTCATCTACTACCAGGAAGTTGGTCTACTTCAGTTATCGGACCTCTAGAAATTTCATTCTCCGGAAATACAGGACTGAGAGTAGAAACGCCAGGACAGAATCCAATTGATTACTTCAATCTGATTTGCAAAGAGTTTTACGCTCTCATTATGAATCGTTCAAATGAGTATGCGGTAGAGGTATTGGCACATTCAGAAGGCAACCACAGCAGAATCACCTGGAGAAAACCCATAACTGTGGCGTATTTTAGAATATGGCTTAGTCTGTTGCTGCACATGGGAACCATTAGATTGAATAGGATAAATGACTACTGGAAAATGCATCATTTATTCAATATAACTATATTCTCTCAGTACATGTCCCGAGGTCGATTTTTGTTGATGTTGAGAATGTTGCACTTCAGCAATAATGAAGAAGATAGAACAAGTCTGGGTAAAATAAAACCGCTAATCGACTTCTTCAATAATCGTATGGAGACTATATATACAATCCCCAAAAATTTTTTTCGATAGATGAATCATTGGTTCTATGGAGAGGAAGACTCATCATTCGTCAATATATGAAAGGGAAAAAAGCAAAATACGGGATGAAATTGTACATGCTAGGAGAATCGAGTGGTTTGACTCTAAAGCTCATTTTATACGGTGGATCTGCAGATAAAGAATTAGGTAGCAAAGACCATACCAGAAAAGTTGTCCATAAATTGCTGGAAGGAAGACTGATGTTGGCCATTCCGTGTTTATGGATAACTATTACAATAGTGTGCCCATCACTGAAGCTTTTAGAAAATAAAACTTACGTGACCGACACTCTGAGATCTAATAGAAAAGGTAATCCCGTCGAGCTTATTAAAAAAAAAACTCAAAACTGGCGAATCAATGAGCCAATACACAAAAAAGGGAATTTGCGTTTCCAAATAGAAAGACCGTCGCGAGGTTTTAACTATCTCTTCAGAATTCAGTGGAGAGATGACAAAGAGCAAAAATACAAGAGGAGATGAAGTTATGAAACCAAGAATGGTGCTTGAATATAATAAGCACATGTGCGGAATAGACTACCATGACCAAACGCTTGCAAATTATCCCTGCAGAAGAAAAACCTTGCGATGGTATGAAAAATTAGGCATTCATATTATTCAATCCATTCTGATCAACGCCTTTTATTTGTATAATGCCAATAATAGTCAAAAACTAGCCCTATATGACTAAAGGCTTAAAGTCATTGATGGATTGCTTGGTCCACCTCCAAATACACCTCCAGCCAAAAGAAAACCTCACTTTCCTAGTTTTTGTGCTAAAGAGAGTAATCGTGTAAAAAAAACGGTGCAAATTTTGTTGGACTGAGCATAATAAACGTGAAGACACTATTTATTTTTGCCCCCAATGCCCTGAACAATCGGGATTTTGCTTAGAGCCATGCTTCCAGGCATTTCATAATACGCAATGAATTGTTTTAGATTGAAAAGTTAAAATAAAATCTTATATATTTTAACTTTTTTTTTGTTACAAATTCCAGAGTTATATTTTTTCATTTTATTTTTGGTTTACTGACAATAACTCATCAATGTTAGAGATTTTCTAAATGTTATTTCATTCGGAGTCTCAGGAGAGAAATATAGGTTCCAGGAGATGAGAGAACAGAGAAGAAATATCTTATAATTTGTTTTTTTTCTTTGCATTTACAAATAAGTTAATATTAAGAAATTTCGAAATATATACGTTCATTTGTTGCAAATAATATTGCCAGAGCGAGTGTAAACGCACTTTATGAAGCTTGACATTGAAACAACGCAGATGTGTTCATGGAAGTGCGAGCGAGCCGCCCGGAGAGAACCAATTGATTTATGAGGGTACGTAAAAATGAATTATCCCTGCACACATTTTTTTAAGAATTTTAAATGTTAGCTGCATTTTTAGCACCGAGGTGATTGCAAAGGAAATGGTTCAGCAGTCAAAGTGTTAAGACTTGAGCTGTCAAGAACCGTCGTCGTCGCTGTCTGCAGAACTCGAGAGCCTGATCATCTGTATACATCTGCTTCTATACCTTCTAGGGTGTCCCGCAAGGATCTGGGTCCATTGCTGTTTTCGATATTTGTCAATAATGTTATTTTAAACTCGCGTTTCTGTTATTTGTAGATGACTTACAAGCTTTTCTTAAAGGTGTCAACTTTGGACGATTTTCATCTTCTCCAAGCAGATATATCAAATATATGTGAATGGGGAAGACGAAATAAACTTTTGTTTAATGTTTCCAAGTATCGCGCTAGAGTCAAGTTAATTTTAACGTAAGAAACCTACCCTTTGACACCACCTTGGCGGTGAATCGTAATGCATTTTGTAAGATATGGAATCTGTTCTGGGGAAATTTTTGTTTACGATTGGAGAAATGAATGTAATACCTTAACTCATTAAATTTTCAAGTATTTATAATGTTAATCGGCGTTTTATTGTGAACTTATCTTTCATTGAATCAGAGACTTATTACTGTGCAAGTCATTCTTTCGTTTGTTTTCCGATATCCATTCTATCAGGGAATGGCTGTCGGCTCATGACCCTGACAAATTTGATGAGCTCTTGTTTCTCCGAGGAGGTAGTCGGTGAGTGACGATGGGTCTATCATCAGGGGATGCGGAGCCCCATCCGCGGGCCATCTTTGGGGGGTCGCGCACGTCGGGGCGGCGGTCAACATCAGTGTTGACATGCTGTACGCCCTGACGATTGTGAATTTTCTTATTTTGGATCGCTTACGCGGATGCCGGAATTAATGTTGACGCATTCCAATACTAGATCTTGACTATGAGCTACTGAATGACGGGCAGGTTGAGGGGTGCGTACAAGAAAAAAAAGGGAAAACGTCGTGAGGAGTGGAGGGGACGACTAGGAGGACCGAACCACCCGATCTCCGTTCGACTAAGCTAGATATAAGTGCGGGGTTGTATGCAGCCATTGAGCCCTTTGTGAGGGAGGTCCTGTCACATTATGGTAGTGGGCCACCTAAGCACGCGGGCGGGGGCGTGCTCCCTAGGTTAGGATAAATATATTTCCATTTTGCACCGAGCACCACAGTGGAGGACCTCAAGTTCCCATGCGACAATCTCGCAGGTGTAATTAGAGACACGCGGAAACATGGATACGAAGGTCTGGTTGTAGAGCTGTGTACAACGTCGGGCGACGGACTTAAAGAATTATACTAGTACTCAATGCGAATCGAATATTTTGTGTTTATCATTCCAGCCACATCCCAGCTTCAAATCACGGAACACTATAAATAATAAATTTTCACATAATTTAAAAAAAAATATGGTTGTCGAAAAGCATTCTGCCAATGACGGAATGATCTGTGTACCTTTAATGAGAAGTTTTGGATAGAAAATGCAATACAATCTAGAAAGATGAAATACATGCTGAGACTCGTAAACCCTCAGGAAACAAAGGCATCATTATATTGACCAGTCCCTCAAGGAATTATTTCATTACACAAATGAATATGTAAAATGAATTATCCCGTTTGATTTAGAGATGGTGTTTTAACTGGTTCCACAATAACCCTTATTTGAAATTTGTGTCTGATTGTATCAATGATTAGTAACTAATTTTTCATAATTCGACTGGCAATAATGTGGACCAGACAGTCATATATCAGCTACCAATAATTTATAGAATCAGATAAACATCTTAAATTATTGTACCATGAATAACCGGGTAAAATAACAGTTTGACCATCACTAATTTGATTGGCATAAATTTAATTTTGTCACCGCAATGAAAGAAAAGATGAGTGCAACTAAGTTGGTCGGTCATCAGTTAGTCTTAAAAAATATATTGGATTTTCCTAGCAAGCCCATAATACATATTGCACACAAGTGAATGTGTGTGTGTGTCATACTCAAGAATGAAGATAGAATATTAACATTCAAACAACACCTTGTAAATTGAAGATTTCCAACTCTGCCAAAATCAAAATGTTATACATATAAGGGGTAAGTCAATTCTAAATCCTTTTTGTGTATTTAAAAAAAAATTAAACAAGGCTGGATCATCAAATCACTGTCACGAGATGAGAGAGGAATAGAATTTTAAATATTATAACTGATATTCCTGAAATATTACATTTTGCTTTGTACTTAAAATTAACATTAAATTAATAGATGAAAGAATAATTTTGCAAATGAGAACTGTAGCACAGAGCACAGCGTATCAATACCTCGGAGATCCCACGCTGAAACTAGCAAAGTCGCGTATTGCTACCATTAACAAAGTTGTATTTTTTAAATGTACGGAAATGTTTATTTTTTGTCGAATAAAATATTAAATAATGAGTCAAACTTTTAAATTTTAAACAAATTTCAACCGATTAAGGTACTATGTACAATTTTTTCAATACGGACAAGAATAAAAATCTCTATGCTCTGACTATCAGAACACACACACACATACAACCACAAGGTCCCCGATATTATGTTTGTTGTTCATTTTAGTAGTCTCAGTACATTAGATATTGTCGTTCCGTATGGAATTCTTGCACCATCAAAATCTGCTCCGTACCTATTATGCCTCCGAATATATTATCAATTGGTTTACATTGACTGGGTTCCCACAGCATTTAGTCGATTTTTGTCAATCTTTCACCGCTTCCAAATTTCACACAAACATCCGGAAGGCAGAAATTCCCACAGAGGCGTTGCTTCCCAAATAACAACCTCGTTCAAATTTACAACAGAATGAAATTCTAAGCAATTTACGCAGATTCATTTGTCTTTCTTTGCATCTGCGATTTTAGCCATCAGCCACTGTTTCAAGGTGACCGCTAATACTTCTACGACGACCACCAACCTCTCGGCTAATCCTATCCACGTTGGCTGCTCGTGTCCTCGAAGTTCTTCAGTCTGCACTCGGACATCTTCGTTATTCAGGACCATTTCATCGTCGTCGGGATCTCCCATACTTCTGGAACCCTGGCTGCCTCGGTGACGCTTCGCTGCTGGTATATCTGAAGAATAAAATGTATTCAATAATCTTAGTATTTATTAAAAATGAAATATAAGAAATCTTAATGAAGTATAAAAGAATTCTCCTCAAGGGCCCTTACACAACTATTTAATAGGACTGTGCATTCATTTTAAGGGATTTTTTTATAATATACAGCGTTGTTTTTAAAAAGTGGTTATAAGTTGATCATAAAAAAGTATTGTCAATCGCTAGCCACTACTTTTCCCCATCTTTCTGGCAGATAAGGATACCGTGTCAGGAAAACGAATTGTGTTTTGAGGATATCCACAAATCAATCTATTTTTTGGTATCTTCATAAAAAGTGAAGTGTTGCTCGGCCCGGCCATGAGTCATGGTGACCAAAATAAGTGGTGTTCAGAAGGAAAAATGTCTGGAGAATACAGCGGGTGGGGTAAGACTTCCCATTTCAGCGTTTTCAAGTACCAGCAGTATGAGCAGCTCATAGCACACAATACCAACCACACCACTCCAAATACAGAGCATGAGCTTCGATCCATCGCTTTGCCGTCGATGTTGATGCATGGCCGGGCTTACCCCATGATTTTTTAAGCTTGGGATTGTCAAAATGGTTGAACAATCAATTCTCAATAATTCTGCAAGTTTATCTTCTGTTTGACATGGACCTTCATCAAGTAACATAACTCAACGTAAAACTTCCCGCAAATGCTGTTTTGCTAGTACGTAATTCAACATATTTAATGCTAAAAGAAAATGACACATACTGAAAACCAAAATGATACATAATGAAAACCAAAACAAAAGCTATGCCCTCTCTTAGGAATCCCTCAAAATTAACGCACAGTCCTAATAGTTCTACACTGGTAGATATATAATAATGGAAATTGTTATTATATATAAATAAATAGATTACTTGTCTAAGACCACTAATGAGTTTAAGATGATTACACAACTAGTTTCGACAACTACCGATGTTGTCATCAACGGGTGATGCTTTAAACTGAAGCATAAGAGTAAAATTAATTATCTAAGGTACTGATAGAGGTGGGTGGAGTTATGTTTGGGGGGAGGGGGTTAGCTGGGGGTGGGGTTTGAGTTAACGGGAATAAAGTAAGGAGCGGTGAAGAATTTTGAAATATTATGTTATTGATTAGAGTTTTATTAGAATTTAAATTTTTTTGTATTTCTAAATTTTCGAGATTGTTCATTATTTGGCCTTTATATTTAACAGGGTGTAATAGTTTAAGTGTATGGGAATGGAAAGAATGATTGGTGTTAATAATGTGGTTAGCAAATTCTGAAAAATAATTACTAACAAGACCGCGACGGTGTTCTTTTATTCTAATTTTAAGATTTCTCGCGGTTTGACCGATGTATTTCATATTGCAGTCACCACATGTGATTTCATATACTCCGCTTTTTTCTAAAAAGTTTATTTTTGATTTTGAGTTATCTAAAATTTTTCCTAAATTGTTGTTGGTGTAATATGCGGGTTGTATATGGGAAGGTAAGATGCGGGAGATTTTCTGGGTTGGCGACCCTGTATATAGAATTTTTCGCCAAAATTTATTTTTAATTTCATTATTATCCCTCCCCCTCCCCCTCCCCCCAAACAGAACTCCACCCACCTCTATCAGTACCTTAGATAATTAATTTTACTCTTATGCTTCAGTTTAAATCATCACCCGTTGATGACAACATCGGTAGTTGTCGAAGCTAGTTGCGTAATCATCTTAAACTCATTAGTGGTCTTAGACAAGTAATCTATTTATTTATATATAATTATAATGTCATTCCACAAAGTTAACGCCAATTCAATAAATAATATGAAAATTGTTTGTAAACTTATGGATATAGTTTTTTGGAAAAGCATATTTTCAGTATTTTTTTAAATAACGTCAGTGGGGCTCTATTCCTTATTACCGAGGGTGGGGAGTTCCACTTTTTCGTGCCATTCTTTAAAGAATGGTGCGGCTGCGGCTGAGGCGGTAGTTGACCTCAGAGTTAGGTATGTATCATTCAATTGTCAGGAATGCAGAGCTCTTGAAATTACATATGCACCGTGTTATGGATCACCTTATACATCAATGTATTATGTACAGTAATAATATACATATTGGGTTATTCCCAAAATAATGGTTGATTTTAACATTAGGTTTACGGCACCCGTCAAATTGACAAATTTCCGATTTGCTTTATTAATTTTACTAAACAGGCAGAAATTTTTTCTGATTTTTTAAAATGAGTTTTTATAATGGATCAGTGCAAATACATTTACTGTTTTATTATATTCGGAAACCTCTTATTTTTGAAAATCTTGTTGCTTTATACCTATCTCTACGGACACCTGTCAAATTGACAGATTTGGTAGTTTAAAGAATATCCCTTTTGAATTCGTCCCATTTGTGAAATTATTACTTTTGAAACAACATACCTAATCATATTTCTACAATTTGTGTGAAGCAATGAAGAAAGAATATCATTGATGTTTAGAAAATTTTGTTTCAAACACAAATTACAAGTACCTATGTGCTGCATAAGGCATTTGGAGCATTATGATTTATGGGGCAATAAAAAAAGGTCCATTGAAGGGTTGATTTCTGGCAATGTTGACCATATGACAATCTTCAGTTTTAGAATTGTAGCCTGTGTGTGAAGACGTGTATCAAGTTTTAAAATTTTAGCAATACAGTCGAACTCCGTCATAACGAACGCGACTGGACCAACTAAATTTGCTCCTTATAGCCGGGACACTCCTTATATCTGGGATTCACTTTTTTCACAATTTTTTTTGATTGTGTGATGTTATTTTCAAGAGCAGCTAAATAAACATCCTTATCTTTCAAGAGCGATGAAACTATAGAAGACGATTGTGAAAACTTTTTACAGACTTTTTGACGCTGATAATTTCGACTTTTTCGCGAACCTAGAGACACTTGCGTTTAACTGATTCCGCTTTTAAATGCTAATACAGTAAACTGCATAAAATAAACTGCCCCCCATAAACATTTTGGAAACCCCCAATAATCTGAGTTATATGATCAGTATTCTCTACCTTCAGTAAACAATTGCTTGCCTGCACAGGTGGGATTATGGGACACAAGTTTGTGTACATCATAAAATGAACCCTAATTAAGTGCAAGCAGCAAAGTGAAAAAGTTCATTATTATGAGTACTATTTGTCTTTTTTTCTGTAACCCAAGCAAATATGTTTGCAGGGTTTCTAAAATTTGCTCCGTATATCCGGGAATCGCGCTCCTTATAGCCGAGATCGATTGTATGGGAATATGCGCAAATCAAAATGAATTCACAGTTTTTCTCATTATAGCCGGGATCTCCTTATATACGAGCTTGTTATAACAGAGTTCGACTGTACGTATAAATATTTGGAAAGAAAAAATCTACTTATTGTAAGGATTTTTTTGATAATATTATTTTCTAATAATTACTAATTACTTTTGCAATAATATTTATTTTATCTTCACCCATTTTTAGCAACCATGAGTAAATCAAGAAAGTATTTAAAATTATTGAAATAAATTTCTAACATCAGTGAGAAACATTCCGGTACTAGCTCTGAAGAAAGAGAATTCAAAGTGAACATGAATCCGAGACTTCCAAATCCATCGACAGCGAAATGACAGAAGAGTCATCAGAAGAAGAAAACATTCCAGGTCTTAGTAGAAAAAGAATGCGCATTTCCTCAAGCACTGACTCCGAGAAAGAGTAATCCACCTCCAAAAGCAATACAACAGAACTACTTGCTGTCGATGGAACACAATGGATGGGCTTTGAGACAAGTGAGTCCAGTGGTAGACTGCCCATTCACACAATATTCAAAGGTGTCGCAGGACCTACTGGATATTCCAAAAAAATGTGATCTCGGGACATGTGCGAACTGCCTTCGAACTAATAATTGATACGCGCATGTTAGAACATATCAAAGACTGCACAGAAATAGAAGCGCGTCGTGTTCTAAAAATGAATTTAACCGTTTCAATTGAACAATTGAGGACTTCAGTTAAATAAAACATTTAATACAAAAAATGAAGTACTTATGTGCATCCATCAATTTGACGGGTGCCGCATATAAAAAATGCCCGTAAACCTAGTGTTAATAATATTTTGAATATTCTTTGTTGGATACAGTAAAACCGAGCAGTTGTTTTTTTGTGCCTTGAATTACGAATTAACGATGTATAATATTTGTTCTTTTGTTTACTTTATTAAGACAATTAAGGCCGGTTTCAACAAACTTGTTTACAGTGATTTTTTGTATAAACCATACATTTTTGCATTTTCCACAATCCAACAATCCTTTTTCATAAATATCTATGCTTTTAATATAGATTATTATTAACTTATTATATATATTATTAACTTATTATATATTATTAACAAACATTAAAGAACACTCAGTTGATATAATCGGTCCTTAAGAACTTGAAGTAATAAAATGTACCTTCTGAGTTTTTTTTTCTTTTAATACTCGTGTAGGTGTTAGCCTCACTTGTTTCTAATGACTGCCCCGCGAGAGGTTCTTCCTGTGGAAAAAAATATATAATTGGTTAATTGTTTCCCAATTCCTCAAAAATGTCTTAAGTATACATGGGAAGTGAGGATTGATTGAATTCTTAAAATGATGTCTCATGTCGCAATCACTAACTGTGATTAATGTATCTGAAAATATAGCGATTCATGATTCTTATTTGAAATTATTGTCAAATAAAATAAATATCTTTTTATTTAGGAACTTACTTTTCCCATGACTCTATTTTTACTTTAGAAATTGATGGAAAATTAATTGAATATAAATAAATAGCTATTAATTTTTAAAAGCTAACAAACTTTGGATAAACCACATCGATTATTTTTAATGAAGACCATTTTTGACCATTAGTTATCACTGTTGAAATTTTTATGTATGTAGGTAAAAAGTCAGTTTTAATATTAAAAGAAAAGATCACATAAGATTGAATTCCTAAATTCCTCCAGGACTGCATGGATTATCGGATCCAGTTCGATGTGATATACACTGACTACTGTTTGTCAATTCCAATCCGGTTTTACTAACGGTCTAAATTTGCAATTAATATACCTTTGGTTTCTATAAATGCTCAAAATAATCGGGAGTAACACGTCAAAAATGACAAAGTGTACAATGTTATATAACAGCAGTTAAGACACGACTGTTATAACACCGCAAACCCGTGAGAATAGATTCAGCTTCTCTTTATTTTATAAAGTCAATTCATATTCCCGAAGGTCATAAATAAATATGGACAAAGAACATTAAAATATGTCATACCAAAAATATTTAATAAAATCCCATGTCGTGTCAAAATGGATATTAATAAAAAAGGGCAAAATACAGAATTAATGAATATGTTATTAAATAAAAGAGACTTATTTTGATTTTGGTAATACTTGTATTTTTTCTTGTATTGTTGTATAGTATTGTAGATTTGTATTTGAGTTTATAAGATCTATTGTAATTAATTAATATGAATGTATTTCTGGTATATACAATTTATTTATATATATGTATTGATGCACCTACAGACAAATATCAATGTGATGTTTTGTGGGTCTGAGATGTAAAAAAAAAAAAAAAAAAATAAAAAGAAAAAAAAAAAAATATATATATATATAACTAAGCGCCATGAATTTCTTTTAATTAATAATATTAAACTGTAATTAAAGTTTTCTAAAATATGTTGAAAATGAAGACTCGTCATTTAAAAAAAGCGGTAAATAATTTAATAACAGGGTGCCTCATAACTAGAAGCAAAACTTCGAGGGAGTCTCCTTCATTCAATTTTAATTAGAAAATATTCTTTACAATTGGGTGAAATATCGACAGTTACGGAGATCTTCTTCTTTCTTCTTCTTCATCAGCCTTCGTCTCTCCACTGCTGGATATAGGCCTCTTCCTTCTCCTTCCATCTTTCCTTGTTGTTTGCTAATTATAGCCATTTCTTTCCCCCCACAGCGGCTATATCACCGGCCCATCTCTTTTGAGGTCTTCCGATGCCTCTTTTATTCTCCCAAGGTCTCCATTTCAGAACTCTGGGAGGCCATCTTGTAGCATCCTGCCCATTGCCATTTTAGCTTCGCTACACGATCCATGATATCCACTAATCTAGTTCTGCGCCTAATTTCGTCATTTCTAATTCTATCTCTTAGGCTTACTCCAAGCATGGATCTCTCCATGGATCGTTGCGTGCATTTGAGCTTTTCTATACTTTTCTTTGTTAGGGCCATAATTTTACAATCCATACGTCATCACTGGCAGTATGCATGATTTAAAGGGTTTTCTTTTTAGGCTAATTGGGATCTCTTTGTTCTCGAAGATACGTTTGAGTTTGCCAAAAGCAGCCCATCTTATTCCTATTCGTCGTTACGGAGATAAGTGACATCAAAGTTTACATTTTTTCTCAATATTTCTGGATTATCTTTTGTATGACATTAGACTATCATGAAAGTAATTTATAAAGAATATTGAAAATTCATTCGCTTTGACACAAATAAAATAAAATATGATTAAAACTTTGCAAGACATTTGAAAAATATTTTTTATTGTTTTTGTAATTTTATTAAAGCGAATGAATTTTAAATATGCCATACAAGTTACTCTACCATTTTGTTGAGAGTAAGACAGAAATATTTTTAAAAAATGCAAACTATTGCTTGCCCAACGTAAATTGGTGTGCAGCGACATTGGAACTAAAACCCGCCCAGCCCGCACCCGGCGGTAACTCCATGCCTTGTCATTCAGTTCATTCTCGTCTTTGAGCGCGAGCTGTGTCATCTTGATTACCAATATACACTGAATTATTATGTCCAACAGTCCGGGATGGTGCAAGAACAATTGCCAATGAAGTATTTAAGTTTTACGAAGCTGAAAAAGCAAATAATGGACCGATATTACCGTTTGACAGATAGAGCGGCCGCCGCGGAGCGCGATGTTACCCGACCAAATTTCTATTAAAGGCTCTGACACCGGCATTGGACATTCAGTACATTATGTACTGTGTAATAAATTTACACCCTGGCAACTTCTGTTATGCGACAGGGGCGCCCTCCCTCGCACGCCAATTTATAGTGGTACGACTATATAATGCCGCTCTTCTGTGTGCAGTTTTCTGGGATATTTTGGCATGTCTATCCAACCTCTCTGGCCAACGTTTCAGATCCCATTGCAGGGTCAATCATCAGGGCTGATGTGTTCTGATAACACATCAGTCCTGATGATGGACCCTGCAATAGGATCGGAAACTTTGGCCAGAGAGGTTGGATATACACAACAGAATATTCTGAAGGGTGAAGAACATTTTCAAGAAAATATTCTTCACCCTTCTTTTTCTACAAAATTGAATTTAAAAGGCTCCCTTAAAGTTTTTGCTACTAGTTATGAAACTGTATGAGAAATGTCATAGGTTCATTGGATGAAATATATATTTTTATAATTTAACACAGTTCTAAATAATAAACCCGTTCTAAAAAACTAAAACATTAAAAATTCTAATCATAAATGCAACTCTATTATACGCTGAAATTAAGCATTAAAATTACGGTTTTATTAAAACACAATACATACACCCTCCAACCAGACCACTTCCCCGCACTCCAGCGCCGGGTTCCTGGGCAGCGACCCGTCAGAGCCCTCGTCCAGGAAGTCCAGCAACTCGCACTCCAGCTCCGACAGCTTGGTCTTCAGCTGCGTGTCCCCGCCACTCTCGTCCAAATCGTGGACTTCTTGCGCGCGCTTGCTCCTGACGTTGCTCTTCCAGTCGCTCCATGCCTGACGAAAACTTAGTTCATTTAAATAGTTAAATAGTTCGTTTACACCAAGTGTTTGATCACAGATAGTCCATTACTATAGCTCATCAGTCGGTAAGAGAGGTGTTATTTCTGAGCGAACTAATTATATTAAACAAATATAATAAATCTACTATTACAATTATACTTTTCATGCGTTTTTCTACTTCACAGATTACGTCATGCCAAAGAAAGTGACCGAACGATCCCGCAGGAGTCGAGAAGTAAATAATGTCCCGAAGGTGAGAAAGGTAGCGAAAACAGGAGCAGAGCGCGTTCGTTAATACAGAGCGCGAATAAGGGCTCTTGAGAATGCAGCTTATGTTGAGCCTGTTGATTCCAACTCCAAGTACAATTTGTAATGGCCACCGGAGAATATATAATCGTCTGAATTGTCTATAATTTTTTTATTATTTCTTACTCCTGTATTTAGGTATTTGGCTGAATAATAAGTAGCCGGTATTCGGCTGAATACTCCAAAAAGGGGCCGAATAGTAACCGAATATTCGTTACATCTCTAGTTATCATTTATACCTATCGATGGGAAGTTTTGTTCTACCCGAAACTAGCAGTGAAAATTGCTCTTAATAACTGCGTGCTTTATACACAGTTAAAGAATATCATTTTAATTCCAGTAATTTACCTTCATCCATTTGTCCACAGTTTTTTGAGGTCCTCGGTTCCGGGAATTTAACTTGAGTTGCAGTATCCGCCAGAGTCTCCGGTATTCCTGTTTCTCCTCTGGCTCGTGTCGTCCTCCCTTGTTCATCATCTGGTGCTCCTTCATGAAGTTGAGAATTATTCTTAGTTGATCTGGCGTAGTTCGGATATTACTTCTGAAAATAAACAATTTACAGCCATGTACTGAATGCAGCGGAGATGAGATTCCTTAGAAGTATGTGTGGCAAATCCATTTATGATAGAGTAAAGAATGAAGGAATTAGGAATGAATGTAAAGCTGATCTTGGCATAATTTGGCGGCCTTCGTGGCCCAGTGGGTATGACACTGTCTTCTCACACCGAGGGTTCCAGGTTCGATTCACGGCGAGGTCACAATAAATCTAAGTGATTTACTCAAGCCTGGGTGTCTTGTGATGTATCTGGCTTCTGTAATTGGGCCTCTTGGCCTGTTGAAGCGTAAAACAATAAAAATAATAATTCATAGAATTAAAGCGGTTTGGGCATGTTGAGCGAATGAATGAGGAAAGAATGATAAGAAAGATATATAATGCAAGAGTTGACGGCGCCAGAAAGAGGGGGCAACCGCGGAAGACGTGGCTTGACCAGATTAACCAGATACTGGAAGATGGTCCCTTTAGAAGCCTCAACAAATATCGAGCTTGCATGCGAAAGTTGTATGTCAGGACTAAAGACTATGGCGCTCTATCCTCTCTGCCTACCCCTATGGAAAAAAACGGCATGATGGTAAGTAAGTACTTAATGTTAGAAATGGATGGTAACACCGGGATGATAAAGATATGAGGAGAGTGTTGAATAGGAACAGAGGGTTTTTGTGAAAGACCTGGCACCATCAGACAAACCAAATATTGGAGGATGGTCCTGTTAAAAACTTCAACAACTGAAGAGCATCACCGAAGAGTCGCCGCAGATGACTTTTTCTTTGGCAGTCGACAGAACCTAAGAATATTCCGCCAGTGTTGAATATTTTTTTATAAAAAAAAAATTAATATATTCTTAAAAGTATGTTCTTTCATGTAGAAATGATACCAATACCATAATTTATATAGGTTTTCTTAAAAAAATTCACACAAATAGGCTTTTTTCGCGCTTCGTACGTAGGTATTCCCCCTTAAGACGATTGCGAATGAATGAAATAAAAATTGAGCGAATATATTTGGCACTCTTGCGACTATGTGCAAGTATTGTGTGTGTCGTACGTACAGTTCGCTGAGAAGGGAGAGAAATTAAATTTCATTACATTTACATTTAAATTTTGTGAAAGTAGGTAATTCAAGTTTGCAGGTAGACAATGACTTCATGAAGCAGTACCTGTCTACTCGTATGTGAAGTACACATATTATTTTATAGCTGGCGTTGCGGCTTTTTTGAACATGTTTATTTCTAAGTGCCAAACCTTCTTGATATTTATGGATACTGAATACAATTAATAGTCACCATTTTTTTTTATTTGATCGCTTTTATGACGTATTTATTTGATCGCTTCTCGTTATGTTTTCTCTGAGAATTCTGTAATATTTTTGGGGCAACTAAGATTTTTACACATCAAAGAATGATGAACCACTTGGGACAAAGTACCCCATTAAAAAAACAAATATTTTTTTCATTTTTGCCCACACTTTATACTGAAACAGTCAAAAGATGATGATGATGACCCGGCGAACCTAAAAGGTAATTCTTTGATTTTATTCCAACAAACATTTTAATTTCTTTTAAATGAATAGGTTAACTTTAAAAAAAAAAATCATTCACTTCAGTGAACGTAACAATGGTTCACTAATTTGAACTCAAGAAGTAAAATTAAATCGTAAGAAAACATGTTAGAGAATTTTATTTTTTTATTATACATACATTTAATAGTGATGCGAAGAATACTACTTTCACGAATACGAATATCAAACCTACTTTTCGGCGAATTCGAATAATTCAACAAGGTAATAAATAATCCACCACTGTTATTTTTTTACTAAGTGATTTAATAATTCAAATTTACTACCGGCAAATTTTCGTTCACAAAAAGTACAACATCTGTAACTTCTCAGACGATTTCTTTTATCCGTTTGTTTGTACATTCCCAGCAGTCGAAAATAAATATAACTTTTTCCACGCTTACGAGAGGTCATATTATTAGATTTAATTTGAAATTATTTTATTTTACACTTTTACACACAACGGAAATAAAATGGAACGAACAATACGTATTACAAAACAAAAACTACATGAAATGAGCACCTAACCTATAATAATAACCCAACGAAACTATATGAAAGAACTCAGTTACGCTGTGAAACAAGTAACAATTTAACGTAGTTATGCAGAAAAGCGCCAGCCACAAAAAACTTAAACTGAGATAGAAGCACTTTTGTCTAAAAATGGAATAATCAAATCTACACAAAACCTAGAATGTTCCTTACTTCAAAAAAATATAAATAATATATAAATGCCAATTTCTAATAACTGTAAAGTGGATTTAAGTATGGATTTCTAGAAATATTAGTGTTTTTTCAACTGTCTGATCGTACTATCTGAATTATGCATTCTGCAGAAAACGGCCAGAGCCACAAACGAACTCAAACTGAGATAAAACCACTTTTGTCCAAAAATGAAATAATCAAATATACACAAAAACTAGAAAGATTTTTGCCTCAAAAAATTATAAATAATATATAAATGCCAATTTCTAATAACTGTAAAGTGGATTTAAGTGTGGATTTTTAGAAATATTAGTGTTTTTTCAACTGTCTGGATCTTATTATGTCAAATATGCATTCTGCAGAAAACGGCCAGAGTCACTTATCTGTTATGAATATCTAGTAATTAAATTTACATTTGTATGGGATTTTTACTATCACCATGTCAACATGTATTTTTTAAACTTTATAATAATACTGAATATATAACTAAATAATATAAAGTTAACCTTTTTTATAATATACATATATATTATCTATTTTATATACATTTTAGGAACTTTTTTCATCTACCAGAGACTCTGAATAAGTGTAGCTATGCTGTATTTAATGTATATAAAACAACCAGAGCTACCAAAAACTATGTGTATATAAATAAATATAATGCTGTATTATTTTATATTAAATAGTTAAGGTTATTATTAAGAATATCTAGTTAATAAATTTATATTCCTGCGGGATTTTTATAATCACCATAAATTAAATAAAAATAAAAATTATTTAAACTTTGTAGTTAACTGACTAAACATCACACTATTTCCCCGAAGTGGTAGGCAGAGAGGATAGAATTCCACACTCTTCTGTCTATCTATTTCATCTTTAGTGGATTTCTTATAATACATAATACCGAGGCTGTTTAACAAAATACCGGATGAACAAAAAAACGAGAATGGACAAAAAAAAATTATTTTTTTTTATAATGAATTATGAATATTATACAATAACATGATTGTGTGAGTATGAATATTGTTTCTATAGACAAACTTTATATACAGTTTCGTAGAATGTCTTAAGATAATATTGATACCGATTTAAATAATAAATATAAACATGTGAACTAAAAAGAAAACTTCATTATATATATGATTATATTTTCGTTTAAATCTATCACTCCTAGCCAAGCTTCGATCCGGCGGCGAATCAGTATTACCGACATTTTAGCAACTAAATCTACCTCGACTAACCATTTTAAAATTATTTTGAAAAGTTAATGTTCGTAAAATATATCTTTAGCACTTTAAAATGCAATAAGGTGATGCACCGCAATAACACAAGGCATCAAGCAGCAAACTCACCGAATCGTAACGAACAACTAAAATCTGTCTAAAACCATACAAAACATGGACATAATGTGGCCAGTAACGAAAAATGCAGAAACTCAACTAGCTGCGTGGTCGCTTTTAGCAGATAGTAGGTATGCGTCAAAACAACACAATGTACATAGTTGTAAAAAGCGACCAGCCCCCGTGACCGCTTTCTGCTGATCGGACTACCTGAAAGGTTAGGTACAAACGCTATTGTGTAGAAAACGGACAAGTGCCGTGGTCGTTTTCTGCTGGCTATCCGTAGATTACCCGGTGATTACCACCCACCGGATGAAGCAGGGCCCTAGCCGCACGGCTCTCCCCCTAATCCTGGTCACACTGACCAGAAACGACGCAGGAAAAAAGATCTTTTCGGATCTCAAAGAGACCCTTCATCTACGTGTTACCGTAGAAAGACTACGAGCACGCGCCCGCCAAGCACAGTGCTTCAGATGCCAAGCTCTGGGACACAGCTCAGCATGCTGCTTTGGCAAGCCCAGATGCGTCAAATGCGCAGGAGATCACGCAACCGTCGAATGCGTGAAGCCCCGTGACACCCCCCCCAAATGCGCTCTCTGTGACGGCCCCCACACGGCCAACTACGGTGGCTGCCCCGCCCGTCCCAAACCCCGCCCCACCCACCCCCGGCGCCCTCGCCAGCCATCGAACCACCGCTCTTACAGCGAGGTAACCCAGAATCAACAAACCCCCCCCACGCAACCCCCCCCCCTGATGTCCATCAATGCGCAAATGCCCGATTCGGCCCAACAATTTCCGGTGCCAAGCTACGCATCCCAACGCGGTAGCAACGCGTCCAGGCACCAAACCGTAACTTTCCCACATCACGGGAGACAACCCCACCACCCTCCCCCCACCCCCAAACCAACACCCACCCGCCAAGCAAACTACCCAATCCCCCCGCGCCACGAAGCCCCCCCCCAGCCCCCAGCAGGCTTCTCAACTCTCGTAGACGCGGCCTCAGAACTGAAAGCATTTATGCAGCACGCATCGCAAATGCTACTTCGCATAAATAACCTCCTCTCCCGATATGGCTAGACGAGCCACCTACCGCCCCTCCTCTATCCAAGCAGCGTTTTGGAACGCTAACGGTAAACTTCAAGATTACCGAGGTGAACTCGAAGACTTCCTAGCAAAATACAACCTCGACATCCTAATGATCAATGAGACCTGGCTAAAGCCCAATCGCAAACTCTATGTCCCAAACTACATCGTTCACAGGACTGACCGAACCCGCAACCACGGAGGAGGTACCGCCATTCTGGTCAAGTACTCCCTTGACTACTGCCTTTCTAACTCCCCCTCCCTAACAAATATCGAGACTACAGCTCTCGTCGTCAACACAATCAACTCCGGGCCAGTAAAATTCATCTCAGCCTACAGCCCCCCCAACAAACGCCTCATCCCCGAGGACTTAAATAAACTCCTAGAAGAGAATATTCCCACCATCATTGCAGGCGACCTCAACGCCAAACACGGCGCCTGGCACAGCCGCCGCGCAAATACCAAAGGAAACCACCTTTACGATTACTCCCTCAAAACCCCAATATCCATAGATGCCCCAGACATTCCCACGCTGTACCCAACAAACGGCTCTCGCCCCGATGTCATCGACATAGCCATCTTCAAAGATATCTCCACCCCCTACACCCTCCAAACAGTAAGTGAGCTCTCCTCAGACCACAACCCCGTTCTACTATCAATTTCAGATAGCCAAACCCCGCTCAACCCAATTAGTCTAACCAAAGACCAAATCTCCTGGAAACTCCTCCCTAGTTGCATTGAAAGCACAATCGCCATCCCCACGTCCATCCCTGATTCTCAAGCTCTAAATGCAGCCGTTGAAGCATTCACCACCTCCATCCAGCTAGCAACGAAAAATGCCACCACCACCGTCCCAATAGACTCCAAAAGACCCGACCTACCCGAAGAGATCAAAGATCTTATTAGGGAAAAAAACAGAGCCCGCAAGAACTGGCAACGCTACGGCGACCCGTTAGATAAATACCGGGCAAACAGGCTCTCCTATGAGGTAAAAAATGCCCTCAGCTCACTTCGCAACGAAAGATGGCACAACTTCGTCTCGTCCCTAAGCGATGACCCAAGCGCATACTGGAAAGTATCCAAGTCTATGCGCAAACCAAAAAATTACGCCACCCCCCTTCAAGGCCCAAACGGCCCAGTGTACTCTGCTACAGATAAAGCAGAAATTTTCGCAGATAGCTTGGAAAAGCAATTCACCCCAAACCCCGCAAACGACCCCGAAATGGTGTCCCGGATCGACGCTCACGTCGAATCTCTCACCTCTCAACCCCCTACAGGCCCCCCCATAACCCCCACTTCTCCAGACGAAGTCAAAAAAATCATCCATTCCCTAAACATTAGGAAAGCCCCTGGCCCGGACGCGATTACTAACAAAATACTAAGAAGCCTCCCCGCAAAAGCTATCTGTGCACTCACAGCCATCTGCAATGCTTCCTTCCGCCTCCAATGCTTCCCCGAAGCATTCAAACTTGCAGATGTA